>JABFOV010000082.1:0-58128 GCA_022817685.1 Aradophagus sp. ZL-2020 | reverse complement strand
CTTTCTTTTTGTTACAATGTGATATGTCTCGCGTTTTTGGAGTCTTTAATCCGCAAGAAAGTATTAAATTAGCAGTAGTTGTAACAACTACGAGGTCGCAAGAAATGATGGGGGGAATGGGAGCGAGAGGAAAAGCAGGAAGATGTCCTTCGCTGTGGGTGGGGGACGCGGGGGGGAGGGAGGGGAGCGAGGGTAGCGTTGCGAAAAAAGCCGGGATTTGGCCGGATTTAGCAAAGGCGCTCGCGGGGCGCGACCCCAGACGCGGCGACGCCGGCATTGTGTCCCGACGCTAATTTTACTATTGGCCCGAACCGAGCCGGCTAACACGGGAAACACGTGCTGCAACGTCGTCACCGTCGTCTAAGCACGTGACTTTTTTTCTTCCTACGCCCTGCCGGCCCCCTCCCTTGAACCGTCAACACTCGCAAATGTACGCCATTACAATGTTTTCGACATTAATTCACTAATTGATTTGATTGAAATTTTCGATTTACTGTTTTTCCATTTCCAATATATACAATTGTCTCAATTAATATAACGAATAGTTTATAGCTATTTGTAACTAGTTATGTAAATTCAAAACAACGCATGACATGTCAATTCGACACAATGTCAACAGCATGTCGACATGATACGTTTTTTCTGAAGTACCCACAGTTTTATGACATACTTATAAGTAGAAAAAAAATACAATTAATTTTTCTATAAATTCAGAAAAGTGAACTTAATCGACATTTTAAACTCTTCGAATAAATTGATCAAAGAAAATTGTGCAGTTTATAATAAAACGTAGAACAATAATTGAAAACTACAATTTTTTCTAATGAATTGATTCAAAATGTTCAGAATAACCACTAATAAGTTCACTTTCCTATGTTTATAAAATTCTGCATTAATTTTTTGTTGCATTTACATTTCATTATGTTATTACACATTGCTGTTTGTTATTTTGTGTCAAGTACGCATGCAAGCTTTTCTATAATATCAAAACAATCTTTCTAACGTGTATGAATTTCACGTAAAATCAATATAATATAATTCGATAACTGAACTAATTTAAATCTTTATTAATAAATAAATCGGCAAATCTAATATCTTTCAACTGTTCTGTTTTTTCAATATTTTCTCAACAATATTTTTAATTCCTTACTACGCTGCTCAATTCAAACTAATTATTATAATAAACAAAGGCTCACACGATAAATTATCAAATCAAAAACTCAGCCATAAGACCAAGCGCGTACGAAATCGCCGAAAACAAAAAAGGAATGAAAAGCCTTAAAAGGGCGAAACGAAAAAACGAAGAGGGAAAGAAGAAGAAGAAAGCGGCGCATAGTTAAGCTTTTTCTATTCGCTTTTTACACCCTTTGAATGGTAATGTCATACTGGATGCAGATAAAATCATTATAGGTTTTACTACCTGAGTCCGCGTGAAGGGCCACCGTTGACTCTGCTGGTCAGCCCCTGTAGCGGTCCAATTTCTTGGACATTAAGTTATGTCGGACCACCGGAAGGCAGTCAACACCCACAAGGTGCGTTCCAGCTTAATAACACCCCATAATTATACTTTCTCAAATCAACTAGCCGCGGAATCTGTCCAAACGTAAACTCCGTTATTCATTCGGCTTGAAATTATCTGATGAAGTAAATTAGATATTGCCGAATGAATAACTGCACGCACGGTGCACAAAGTTATTCGCGAATTATCATACTAATGGAATTCGGATAATAATTCCGTAAAAAGTATTTTCGTGCACGTCACATTTTCGAGCGCGCTGTAATATCGTTGAAATATATTGACATTCGGTCCAAGCTTTTTATTTCCTCCTCCCATTCCTGCGCGTCTTTGTTTTTCGTCAAATTACTCCGCACGAAATTTACGTGATTTTGAAATTATACAATAAGTATACGTGTCTCGTTTTAAGATATTTGGTATTTTCAACGAAAGGCATCTCAAATAATTTTAATTTTATGAACACAATTTTTGTTATGTATAATTTATTGAAAATATAAAACAAATGACTTTTCCAGCGCAAACTTGGTGGCCGATGAAAAATTTGGTACCAGACTCGTCGCCGCTGTTTTATTACGTGGGCTCGGAAACGCAGAATTTCACGATCCCGAGGGCGCGGGCCGGTCTGTATCGATTTGAAATAAAAGACGCGGACAATGACGGGTCGCAAAAGTTTAATGCTCGCACGCCAAGCACCGTATTACTTTATGCCACGTCCAATATCCTCGACGTGCTACCAGGATCGTACGACGATTTCCGCGGCAAACGACGCCGTCAATTTTTCAGGTTCAAGCAACGAAAGAGCCGGAAAAGCCTTACGATCTCATGGAACAAAAGGTTGTTACGCGAACGTCCAATCGCGAAGAACAATAAACTGAACGTGGCGAGAGCAGCGACTCTTTAGCTTTATTTCGGTTTCAGCTTTCAAAAGTTGAATACAGATTGACGTAGAAATTACAAAGAATAACACAGTTTTCTGGAAGCCATGTTCACTTTGTTGAAGGAGTTTGGTATTTCAACATATTTTCGAGACAAGTTCTTGAATTACAACTCAACGAGGATTGTTTTAGTTTGTTAACCCTTTTGTTTCAGCTTCAGTCGGAACACAAAGTTTCTTTTATTTTAATCTCAACTTTTTATTTAATCTCATAAAGCTGTTAAATTTCAATATAAAATTGTTGTATTTAAATACTTTAATTATAATTTAAGTGTAATATAATTCATTACGATTATATGTAAACATTTACTTTCATTTTTACTTTAGAATTTCAGTTAAAAAAGTCAATGTAATTATAAAAAATTTTAGGTCAACTTTTTTAATATGCAATGCCAAAAAGCAATCCTCGAGATAATTAAAGAACTTTCCTATAAGATTATGTAAAAAGAAAAAAATACCTTTGAGCAACGATTCAACAACAAATTTCTCTGTTTGTAGTCATACAGATTCGCATTTATTAAGTTATTGCTTAGTCGTGACTTCGGGCTTACAGCTGCACCCGTCGACTCTTTGCGCCGCAGAAAAAACCATGAAAAAACATTCTTACTCAATCGGGGAAAACATTTACTCGAAAAGGGAACGAGACGCACCGGAAGGCCTCTACTGTTTGCGAGACACAAAGTTGACTTTGCACGAGATGAAATATAACACGACCTACAACTTCACCTTATATGTGGTAAGCGATTGAAAAAAAGAGCAAAATACGACTCATTCAACAACAACTACTTTTATAACGCTCTCGTTAACCTTGTTATTCTCGTTCTTTGCAAATTGCAGATCAGCAGCCGAAGCAACGTCTCGAATCGAGTCGCATCCGAGGTGCTCAAGTTTCGAAAAATACCGACGCAAAACTTGCGGAACGGCAAGTACGCTATTGTCGATTTGCAAGACAGCGATGGTCTCGCCAATTTTCGATTCAGACCAAAAAACAACTCGTCGACGATTTTCCACATCTTGTCTTGCGGTAGCGGTTTTGTTGCGGCCAAGTTGCGGGGACCCGATTTTATATGGGTATAAATCATTTGATGACTCATTATTATACCGTATTACAGAAATGTGTAGCAACATGAAAACTGATTAAAAATCATAGAACATTGGTACGAAAATTGCTACACATTTCTCTTTGAATATCAAAAAAAATTAACAAATATACATTTATAGTTTTTTTCTAATTACATATAAAGTTTTTTCCAAGTTCGAAGGATACTTTGAATATTTGAGAATATTTTTAAGAACAAAAAATATCTTAACTAATTATTGATTAATGCAATAATTTACATTTTAGGAGAAAGAGATATCCGGGCATGAGCTGGTTAAAGCACCGGCCATACTTCCAGGCAAAAGATTTACTTTGAAAGTATCTGCAAATCCTCATGAATTGTCAAAACTTAACAACATTAAAGTATTGGCCACACAAGATAATTCAATATTTTATTCAACTGTAAGTATTCTTGAAAAAACAATGAAACTTGTTTTTTCTATGAGCAAATCATTCTTTTTTCGTTTTTGATATATCTAGTCAAAGAACTACTAAATTGAAATGAAACTTGTGATGCAATTGACTACAAGCTTGCAATTCAATGTATTTTTTAGGTCACGGTGAAGAGTGCACTGCGAGTATACCGATCTTCGCAAAGTTGCAGAGAAGTCACTCTGGCCATTGAGTCAGCAGGTACAGGAAAATATTGTACTTCCGTTAAAGAATTTTCAGGACCACATTCTCCGTTTATTGTGCCAACAAATACAGAAGAATGCGAAATCCACCGACATAAACGATCTAATAATATTCACGAAGTTTGCGAAGAGAAAAACCCTAAAGGCCATGGTTTACCGTTAACTATCGATAAATTGCAACCTGGCAAATTTTATTTAGTCCAAATAACGGCACAAATTAAAGGACAACTAATCTCTTATCCATTAGTTAGGGTAAAAACTAGGCTTTGTGGTTGAACATTTAATTAATTAATAATACTCAGTAAAAACTGTATTAGAAATACGTAACAGCGTAAGCATAAAGTTTTCTTGAAAAAACAATGTAAGGCAGGAAATCGCGATGGAAAAAAATTTAATTTTGGTGGAAAACCTTTTGCTTGAAACTTTAAGTGCAATGAGCAACGCTATTAACTTCTTTTGTATATATATTTTTTAAGTGCAAGAAAAGTATGAGAGTGTGGTTGTATGTATTATTTAGCATTTGTGAAAATTAATTGATAAGGACTCCATAAATTGACAATTATTGTTAATAAATTAGAAATTCATTCCATGTTTGTGTGTTTAAAGTTCCGAAAATTGAATGTTAACAGACGTATATTGAAGCAATTAATTGAACAAACGTATTGATAATGATTAGCAAAGTCCTTTTTTCTTTCTTCTACTTTTCTTTCTTTTAAAAAGAAAAATTCTTCTTTTTATTCTTCTCCTACCCTGGTAGATAATTATCTTTCCCAAGATGTAAGGAGAAATTGATAGACTAGCTGCCAGCACAATCGACCGCTATCATTTTACAAGATATGGACGAATGTTAGCACAAGTTAATTTAACGTTCAATATTTTCGATCTGTTTTAATAATCATTAGAATAATGTTACATAATTATTTGCCGACAATAATTTTATATTTAATAAATTATATATTACAATTTGATAAAATTGTAATACTAATATCTTCGATGTATAATCGAAAATAGAATATGTTTATCAGAATGTAGCGAAGTACTTAATTTTATAATAAAAACAAGATACTATTAAATGTATACAAAATTCATAAAATATATGTGAAACAATGTAAACATTGTAAACAATAAAAAAGACTTGTTTAAAAATGTTTTTCAACAAGATGTAGAGAATTTTGTTTAATTATAGTATCCAGGCAGCGCCCTCAAGGAATTGCACCATTTAGTTACCATAATTATAAAAAAGATTCAATTAAAATGTGCACTTACTTGACAGTACTTTAATTGTTGCTTTTAACCACACGTTATGATCTTGACGTCAGTTACTGGCCTCCTCAAAACGAATTCATGTTGCACCATCTGTAAAAAGATAAAAAATTAACACCAGAAAAACGAGAAAAAAAAACGTTATATACATCCCCACCCCTTCTCCCTATTACCGTCCACTTCCATCCAAATATGAAATAACAATATTTTATATCAAGCACTCCTCTCTTTTTACCTCCCCCTTTTTCCATTCAATGAAGAAAAAAATATTAACCCCCCCCCCCTCTTCCTCCTTCCACCATTTTTTCGTCTATCGAAACATAAAAAAGCTTAAAAAAAAAAAGAAAAAAAGAAAAAAAACATAGACGAACAAAATTTTTTTTATAAACTTCTATGCATCTCTACGTCAAGAAAAAAATTATTATCACTTGCTTCTTCCCCATCTTCAAAAAAGAAAAAAAAAAAAAAAAAATTAAGAAAAAATAAAAATCAAACATTTTAAGATTCGTAGTTTTTACACACATATTAAACAATTTTCACGTTAATTCGAAATGTAATTATCAATAAATGTATACAACACTCATAAAGTTTGTAGAACAATGTAAAATAATTTTTAAAATATTTTAAAGTTATTTGTTACAACGAATAAAACGAAATTTTTATTACATTCAAAGTGCTGTCAGCGCCCTCTATAAAATACGATATTTTGTTGCCGCGATTTCAAAAAAGGTTCAATTAAGTCAAAGAATGTGCACCTACTTGACAGCAGTTTGATTTTTGCTGCTAAATACATGTTACAATCTTGGCGTCGGTTATTGACGTCTTCAAATAGAATACATGTAGCGCCACCTATAAAAATGTCAAATTTATCTCGTCCACGTCAAAAAAGTTGCTATTGAATTTATCAAACAGGTGAAAGGTTCATTATTCAATTTGCACTTGAAAATAATCTTTTTGAAACAAACGAAAAATACTACGACGCCGTCCGCCATTTTCTTCATCGCGTCACAATTGATCAAATCTACATTTTACACACAATTATTTCACACAACCGTGACTATTTGTATGTATCATGAAAACAAAAACAGTATTTTACCTGAGATTATGCTTCTGAATCGCCATTCATAGCTACAGCCCCTTCTCCAACTTGACTGCGCAGCGGCGTCCTCACTCTAGAACGATCCACAACGCTATGCTACGTAAATTCGGTGAAAGGGACAAGAAGCGTCGCGCGCTAGTCAATTGAGAGTCTATATTGATTTGAATGTTACCGTTATTTTCGTTTATTAATTTAAAATACGTTACAATTACTTGATTTATACGTAAACTTTGTTATTTTTATTAAAAATAACTAAACTTTTTCAATTGGCAAATATTTTAACAAAATTTAAACTTTCGCTTGATTAAATAATTATGGATTATTGGCATCCACATACCGAAACATAGAACTCTATAAGTTTTTTATTTTGACTTGTAGAAATTGAAAAAGCTATGTTTGAGTTATTTAAATAAACAGCCTGCTAATTTCCGCACTTTCGATCACAAATTTTATTTAACTTTAAGTAATAATAAGCAGTAATTACGCTAGCCGCCATATTGATTCTCATATTCAACAAACATCAATTTCAAAGTAAACTACGCGTTTCATGATATTATGATTACTTTTATGCATTTTCACAACAAAAACATGATTTTACCTTTGATTCTAACTTTGAAATTGTAGTAATCCTTTCTTTAGCTTCGTTGCACAACCGAATGGAATACTGCGCATGCTTGAACCGAAAAGAGTGAAGGACTATGATGAGCTAGTCAATTCAGAGTCTAAATAATTTTTCTTTTTCATATTATTATTTATTAAAATATAAACAACACAATTATTTTAGTTAAGGTAAAAAAATTAGCAACAACAATACTTTCAATTTAATTTAATTTTTCACTAGATTTAAAGTGTAAAATAAACAAAGAAAAATAAATTCAAAATGTTTTATTTTATATTGACTATTCCGTTTACAGTTAAATTGTATTATCCAAATAATTATAATTAATTAATTTTATCAATGCAATACTTGTTTTTTTTTCCTTTTCATTTAACTGTGGGTTAGATTAACTACTAAAAAATTTAAATAACAAGTCATCGGCAGGAAATATATACAATCAATTATATTTAAATTAAATAAATAAATAATTAAATAAATACACAGCAATAAGCTAAATAAAAATTGACGTTATATATTTGTAATTTGTAGCACAACATTGTTATTCTTATTTCACTTCTGTTTATTCTTGTTTATAATTCTGTTAATGTTTACTTTTACTATCACTTTAAATAATCGAAAATATCACTATATAATCATGCTGATTATTAATTGTGATTTTTTAAACAAAAAATTTACAATAAACAATTAAAAATTTTAATGCAAAATACTTGCTACTTTAAATTAATATTTTCATATTTTATTTAATAATTATAAAATAATCGGGTTTTATATGATAATTTAGAGACGAATTTAATCATTAATAATTTATTAATTTTTAATTAATCATAATTAATCATATCATTTAATTACATATAATATTTACGTATTATATAATTAAATTATCAAATTATTATAATAACGTTATGAGGTTCTCCCAGTTTTACTGTACAAACAAAATTCTTGAGCAATTTGAAAATGTTTATCATTAATCTTACATATATATATATATATATATATATATTATATCTTACAAAATACATTAACATGAGTAAATGTATTAACATAATTGCACAAAAATACAAATAAAAATTAACGTGTTTTCATTAACATTGTTAAGAAACTTCATTCTGTTTTAAATTTCTTTTAAATGCCATTTTTTATTATTTTCAACAACTTTTGACCTGCGCTATCAGGCGGCTCCAACTCCAACATACGCATAGCTTTCATCAAATATTGTCGTCGTTCTTCTTTAGTAACTTGCGCACAGTATGCAAGTTCCCTAAGAGAGATAGCAGTATATAAAGCCAGTCTGGCACCATATGGATCTAAAATCCTGGTTACTTCAATCACACGATTACATATTTCGAATTTCATCGGATCATCACGTGCGAGTAATTGCAATAACGTATGACCAACAGAGATACAATATTGATGATTTGGATGTAACAAAACTGTCAATCTGAAAAATTAAAAATATTAAAACAAATAATAATAAATAAAATAATTAATAGCTTTTTCATTAAACAAAGTTATTGTACAACTTCTAAGTAATTTTCATTGCTTATAGTAATTAAGTTAAATTTAATAAAAACATTCCAGTGAATAGATATCTTTTGTAACAGTTTAAGGTAAAAGTATTTACAAAAGCACGTTTCTTTAGTTGAATCTATTATAAAATAAAATAGCAAAGAATTTTTTTTTTTAATTATACACAGATAACACCTTGAAATTAAAAATTAAACAAAAATTACCGAGAAAGAAGTTCTTTCAAAACATCTTCTTGTGCGATTTCCATCGACCTATCAACCTCCATCTTCAATCGATCCAACAAATCATTAGCTTCTTGAGAAGTCAACATTCCAGAACAAACATTACAGGACCATTCAGTATCGTTGTTTAACGGTTCATTGGCGGTCATGAAACCTTTCCCACACGGGCACTTGAAGGATCCAAGATGACTTCCCAATTCAGTGGGATCTTTACATCGCTCGCACGTGCAATGAAAGTATTTTGTAGCTAACAAATGCTCTCTTCTAAACTTTGTACACCATAGCACATGCGTATACGTTGTGCTGAGATGCTCTCCTCTGTATAATGAAAAACAAACCATGATTAGTATACTGTATTGAATTATTTTTAAGATTACGTAGACCACTTTATGTTGACAAAAATTACTTTTTTATCGACGTCACGGCGGTGACTGTAATTCTCGGCCTTCCTTTATTGTCCATTGAAAAAGAATATTTCGTATTAGATACACACTGATGCTCCAAAAGACACGTCACCTCGTAAATAGCTGAGCAACCTTCTGGAGGACTTGTTTCTAAAGCATTAACATCGATCAGGCCGCAAATTTTTGGCAGGAATTCGCTAGATGATGGGTCCATTTGTACAAGTACCGAGAGATATTCGGAAACTCGTTTTACTTCTTTGAATGCTTCGGTTCCTGGACCTCGTTTATCCTCATGTGCCTCCAAACTTTCTAGTATTTCCCATTTTTTTGGATGACGACGACGTAGGATCAAAATTCTTAAAGCCAATAACACGTCATATCTGGAAAAATAAATAGATAGACCATCGTTTATACTGTTAAAAATATTCAGAATTTTATTTTTGAAAGTAAATTTTGATTACCTTGGTATGATTCTCGCTTTGCTTAAAAATTTACACTCCAAGCCATGTCTGTTAGGATCCACTAGACCTTCGCAATCGTCTTTACAAGCGGCCCAGGAGCAACTGGGACATCTAGCTGAGGCTTCCTTTTGGCCACAACCCACACAAAGTCTGACTTCACTATGCGGCGATGGACCCCATACGATCGGCGATTCCGAAATTATAATGTCGCCGGCTTTCAAATCTCTTGTGGCAATCAGACATCTTCCACGATCGCTAAACGTTTCAATCTGCCATGCCTGACAAGAAGACTTGTGTCGTTGCCAGTCTTTTCTCTGATGTTCTTTATTGCAGTAATACTCAATTTTACAGTTGCTGCACCTCAATTTAGCAGGCTGTAAACAAACTTTGCACTTTCCATCCTATTAAAGAAGAGAAACAAAACACATATAATATAAAATTAACATTAAATTCATAATTAAAAAATACAAATTAAATAAAACTAACAGTACTAAAGTTTGATTCGTATCACAAATTTTACACCCGTACAGTCGATTAAGATTTACATAAATCAATGATGTTAAAAATTGCTTACCATTGCTGAAAGAGTGCACCTCACAACAGGCTATGATCTAACAATGATATAGTACTTAATACAGTTTTTTTATTTATTGTAAGAAAACTCGCGAAACAAACGCACGATGTTCGTTGAACGACGCGCTTGGGATAACTTGTCGTCGAAGACAAAATAAAATAAAGGGCGTTCACTTGCGCAACAGGGCAACAGCACAGCACGCGAGAGGCCTATGATTAATTTTAACTCGCCTAGAATAGGTATCGCTCCTCACACTGCGGGCACGCGACGCCCCGGAAATATTATTTCACTTTTGAAATAATTGCTTTTAACAAGCATCTTTATACATTTGCATCACTAAATCATCTCGACGAAACACAACAAGTACTGGGTTGTAATATCTTACAATGATTATCCGTTAAGACAATTTACAATTGAACCATAATCAATGAGCGTTAAAAAATATTTCCATTTTAGACTCATAAGTTGAGTTGATTTAAAAATAAACGTCACAATGAAAGACAAGCCTTCTTTTGGAAGCATATCTTTTCTAACAGTAAAAAAAGAAAAAAAAATTAAAATATATAATTAAATAGAAAAATTTTCTTAATAAAGTAAAAAAAAAGTAAAGCTAAATTAAAAATCAGTGAAAGAATTGTTTTTAAAAATTTGTTTAATTAAAATGTCATTTACAAGAGAGCAATGTTTGAATTATTGTACAAGGACAGTTAGTCTTGTGTTGAAAATCATTGCTTCTATGATAGAAAAATGTAATGTACATAAATTAATGTACACGTGCGTACAGCGCTCATAAACTAGTGCAAGCTTTCATCGAGATTATAAATCTAATTCAAATTTTTGTACATGGTTATTCGCTTTATTGTTTCTTAACTTTTTTGTTATTTTACTATATTCAGACAAACGATAGCTCTTGTGCAATGTTGTGTAAAAATGTCGACTTGCAGTCAACAGACTATACATTTCTCAAGATGAATCTTTTACACATGCTCCTGTACACATTTTTTTCGTATAAAATTTGCATATCAGAAAAATTTTCTGACAGCGATAAGCGTATATCGGAATTAACAGTCTTGCCGTTTACGAAATTCAAACGAAAACGACCTTACAATTGCTCCGATTTTAGTTTGAATTATCAAAGTGATAAAGGTAAGACTTGAACATTGTTTCGCAAGGGTACAGGGTATTCCGAAAGTCGAGACATACATATCTTTTTATACTTTACAGCATTAATGATGCTAAAGTGTCAGTAAACAATGCGTCAGTTAATTTGTGCTACAAATTTATGAACCAATTTCAGAATGCCCTGCCCAATGCGATGTTTTAAAACAGCAGACTTTCTCTCTTGTCTTTAGAATGTGATATGATAGCTGCGAAAAAGATAACTTAAAACTAGATGCGCGTTCGGGAAATCCAATTACATCTTAATTGAATTTCGACGTTAATAATTTTAGGACTTCTAAACTTTACATATTTACATTGCTTGCTCGTGCCAGTTTATAGCAAAATGCGAATTATCGCGTGTCCCAAAACAAATGCAATCCTCGAAGAGTTGGAGAATGAACGAGTTTAACAAAAATAACGCTTTATATTTACAAATTTGTATATATGTAACTGTGTTTCTATATATTTTTTCATCGTAATTTTTTCATTTTAAAAAATACGTTTCTTTCCTCGCAACAAATCAAATCTCAATAAATTGATTTATACTTTCATATACATTTAAACAATCGTTTCTTCTCGTTTATTCTGAATATAACAGTACGGAAGAATTTAAAAATTTTAAATATCAATAACATTCAAAATTCATAGCTTTTTACATTCTTTTCTTCGCATTACTTAATTCGCCATTAACGTTGGAAAATATCGTTCGGCCAGACGCGCAGCAACGGAAGTAGCTCCAAGTCTCTTTGATTTTATAGATGAGATTGCAGATTATCAACGATGGCGGCTCGAATTCGTTTGGGACGATGCCATCAACAGACGATTCGAAGAAACTGAACAGTGGGAACCAGATGCGCGTTCGGTTAGAGTCGCGCTGCATGAGCGCCTGATTATTCGCTAACGTATGGTAATAAAGAAACAGTCTCGACGTAATGTAAAAAGCGACAAAGACATCTATGGAATAATGTTCATGAGCGGCTAAAATAAAAAATATACCAAACATATTGAGCATCCACGTAAAAGTGTGAAGGAAGTACAGTGGCCTCGGTGTATCTGAAAAGGTGTAAACAAAATTCAAAAATATTTTCCTGTCAATGTACGTTCATATCAAAATTTTCTATTGATAATATTAAAGTATACTTACATTCGGTAATAAAAAAGTTAAGCATTGTCAAAGCTACGGTGTGACCGCTAAACATATAATCACCACAGGTTCGGACTCCTTGGATAGACAAACCAGCGTTACGCCAAATCACGTACGCAAGACTAATTTTATTGTACAGTTCGCCATAGGCCGTACTACAAACGATAAAATTATTTACATTAAAAATATGAATATATAATATGAGTTACGTTTCATAACTTTTTAACATTATACTTTTACAGTGTTTTGTATTTTATGATTTATGATATCACAAATACAATGACATTTCATATATTCATTGATAATTATACTGATAAAAAATCAAATCAGTTTTTTAAAAAATATCAATTCTTACTTTTACCTGTAAAACATACTTAGATTAAAGGCAAATAAAAAATCCCTTTTTGATTATTCATTTTATAAATCGTTGAAGAATTTACTTTATTCAAGTTGTTGAAAAATTAACTTACCCTGACCATTCTCCATCAGGAACTTTTCTCGGCTGACACTGCAAATGTGCGCCAGGAACAGACAATGAAGTAATAAGCATTGTAACGCATCTTAAGAGGAAGACTGTACCAGACAGTGCGAAAAATCTTCGCAACAAAATAAATCTGAAATGAAGGAAACATTACAATAATTTGTATAATCTTTAATTATGTGCGTAAACCTTATAATACTTGAGGTGCTGCATCAGATCAACTTTTCAATCAAACGTCTTTGGGTAATTAACGGTTTCTTATCTGAGGTATAGCTTTAACATATAATATAAATATTATATAAAAATGATTTATAAATATTCAAATTAGTAAATAAAAATTATATAAAAAAATTATCAAAATAAATTGTAAAGTAAGTAATTTTTACCTATATTTGTGAAAAATTAAAACTATTATCCAAATGGCAAATAGCACAGTTCCTGTAACTTCACACATATCGAATGCCCATGGTATGTGGGGTACATTGTCCAAAAAGATATCTGGTAGAGGTGGATATTTTTTCATATCAGGTACCCGATCATGTACAATCACCATCACAAAAGCAGTAATCCAGGTTACGATGAATAAGTAAGCTAAACTAATGAACGCCTTCCAAATTTCGGGCGGTAGGTGCGACGCGTGCCCGTCATCAGATACCGAGGCTGAGTAGTATTCATGTTCAATGGATCCTTCGTTATTTGTACCAGCGCCACTGCTGAGTACCTGCGCGTGAACGCGCTTATGCAACGATCTTATTAAAACATCTACTTTACGCTAAATTACATGCAAAAAATACAATATTTCTTCTTAAACAGTTAAGTGAATGTTATGTTTTTCTTAAACATGCAAAAACTTATAATTTACAACAAAATAAAGTAATTAAAGTATCAAAACTATTCTCAAAAATCTTACATGCAAATCTATTTATTTATTATATAATTAAGTAATCATTTAATGATCATTCTTTACATCAACACTAATATTATGTGATGTGTATATATCATAATTATTATAAAAAATTGGTTGAAATACTAGGATTATATTTATCTTGATATTATTTTTTTCAGATCATCATGTAATTTAAATACTTCCAACTATTTTCTAACGGTGTGATTTTGTTTTAATATTTATATCACATATTGTGCTTGATAAATGAGTTTCTTTTTTAAAACATATCAATATAAACCTAGATTTTCAATCAAGTTCAAAGTAATAGTTTAAAAATAGTAAGCAAATGAAACTATTGTTTAGCACACAAAAGCCAAAGCGTAAATGTCTTACATCATGCCTTTGGTGCGAATAAAAACTGTTTGCCGAGTATAAGTCTAAATAACCCAATTCAAAAAGAGCTGCAATATTGTCCCTTTGGAGTTGCTTGATACTAATGTACAATCGTTTAATGTCGCCGACTATTGAAATGTACATCAACTTTAAGTCTTCCTCTCTCAAAGTTAACAGCGCTTTGCCGTCGATCTCATTCTGCAGGAAGATACCTTTATACCTGGAAAATCCATTCCTCTCGAGCCAAATGCACACATCTTGATTTGTCCAATCTATGACCGACTTCGACGACATTTTTTTTCACAAATATTAACTCATTATTTACACAAGTATCTGTAAAAAACAAATCAAACTATATTATTCAGTTATTTCAATTCAATTACTTAATTATTATTCAATTATTTCAATTTCCAAAAAATATATAATAAATAAATAAATAAATAAATAAATAAATTTGATTATTTCATTATTATTCAAATGATTCAATTTAATATTGTATAATTATATAAATTAAATTGGTTTGTAATTTTTGCATACCGCACACATATTAAGATTTACCATGTAAGTATAAATTAATTAATCTGACTTAAATAAATTGTGGCAGACAAAATTACTCCATCCAAACATAATTACTGTCAATTATCTGAATTTTGATTGAACAAGAGATTGATAATTACAATTTGTTTATACACTGATGATTCGATAGTTAAAAGGAATTCAAACAAATGTAGATAAAGCGTAAATTATCACACTTTTGCTTTTTTTATGTTTGATAATATTTTAATTGTTTGGAGCAAATCTCATGCAACGTTTCATACTAAAGTATCGTTGTGAAACCATTAATTATTTTTATATTTTTCAAACACACAGATGAATCAGTATGTGATTCATAATGACAAATAAGTGCTATCTTTTTGACAAATCATTATGCACACATAACTTAAACAATACAATTGAAAATATGTTAACAAATAAAATAATGAATACTTTTGTCAGAAACTGTTTAATTTAAATCTGTAAAAAGTCAAACTTTATACACATTACCAAAATGTTTAATGTTATTCAAATCAATTTAGAAAAATATATAAATATTTCGAAATAAAAATCTTCAGAAAAGTGTTTTCATAAGAACTAAGAAAGAAACAGTTTCACTTCAATCAAAACGATAATACTAATATAAAAGTAAAATATTATTTATTTATTATATTTCATATTTTATAATGTTCATTTTAGAGGTAAGAAAAAGAAACATAATAAAGTTATAATTTGTTTATCAAACGAGTGTTGAATGTCTATTTAAAAAAGATTTTAATAAACATTGAAATAATGCAGGTATTGCTGCAACAGTTTGAAAATATACTCCCGTAAAAATAAATCAAAACAAAGAAAGCAAAGCACAACGCCGTAATAGCATTACTAATCTGTCACGATAAAAGCAATTAACGAGCCGCAAAACTTGAGTCGCGCCTTTGCCAATTGCAACTGAAAATAGTTGGAAATTGAACTCGCGCCCGCGATAAAAGTTAAGCAAGTAAAAGTTAATCGCCCGCGGCTTACCCGCGACGCGAAAATTATAAATAGCGCATTTTGAGCGACGATAACTGAAGGAAGTTGAGCTGACACTGCGCGCGAAAGGACGTTTCCGAGTTGCTGACTGCGTGAAGTGCAGTTATTTACAACTAGAAGTAGGACATAACTGTACCACCGCAAGTCGTAATTTGTAATGAGACGCGCTCCAAGGTGCCTTGCTAAACGTAATTTCGCGAAATCGTGATGAAAAATGCATAACATTATTTTAACCTGCAAGTAACAGTGCACGCACGCTCGACTCCAATTGTCTCTCATTAAAAACGATGCATTTCAATGAATTTCAATCGGCTCAACTCTTCAGAGAAAGAAAACGAAGAAATGTCAATTGACTTGGCACCTCTCTTCTTTTTCCTTTTCGTTGTTAACTTGACAAATAAATGACATCATGGTAGATTAGTAAATGAATTGATTTTTATAAATTATTATTTTTCTTGATCTTAATTTGTCGGTTTGTTATTGTTTTCTTAATTTTAATTTAATTTGTATTATAATTAAGAGCTTATTAATAGACTATTTAATTGGACCAATTATCTGATCGATCGGTCACATGCGTAAACAATGCATAATTAGTTGAAAATAAAAATTGAACAGTTGTTTAATTATAACCTCAAACGTTTATTACCCAACGTTTATTATTGACGTTTGCCGTCAGAACACCTCGAATCCGTGGACGTGCATCCTGCGACGTGAACCACCAGCACGACTGTGAACTGTCAAAGACGCTCGACTAAATTGTCTGAATATGACAAAAAGTCACTGCTTTTTGTCAAACTGAGTTCTGCTTGTGAAGTATTGTGACGTTAAACTGAGTAAAACTTTAAGGCGCGTCCACAAACACTTGTAATTTCAACTTGAATGTGACGTTTTGTTTTGTTTCTCTAGTTTTAGTAAAAGAAGTGGTAAACAACAATATAGATTCTTAATTTTAATTTTTTAAGCATGTCATCGATTGATAAATGTTTTATTAAATGTATAAGTATAATATTTTTATTAATCTTTGTCTATTAAAAGTGTGTCATTGTAAATATTATTGTTGTCATTGTTGATGTTTTCTTTGGTGGCTATGAGGCGTTATAATTTTTTTCCCCTTCGTTTATAAATATTACGTTTTGTAGGTCAGTTAAGAATACAATCGAAAATATAAAAGCCTATCAGATTATTTACCAACAGTCTGATAGAAAGAAAAAAAAACGTAAACAGTTTTAGGTTTTAAAAAAGGGTATTCAATTAAAATGAAAACTATTTCATTTGCCTTCATTATTCATTAAATATTTCATTTTTTAAAAACAATCAAGTAAATAAATTGAAATTTGTAATTATTTATTATATTGTACATTAATATCCAGTTTAAGCGTTTTTTCAGTTATTTAAAATTTTTTAATACTACTGACTTGATTTCATAATCAGTGAAGCAAATTGTAAAAAATCCGTCACAACAGTTTTAATTGAAATTTTAATAAATTTTATTAATATATATTACAAGGGATAAATAAAATAATTAAAATTTTAGTTACCTTTGTAAGTACGTATTAAACTTACAATTGCACATTTTTTAATTCTCAGCGATAAAATCCAATTGAAATTGTATCAGCACAATGTGTTAAGTTCTGATTTTACAATTCGCATAAATTTCTTAACATTTTGCAGTGCGACTAACTTAATACAGATTGAGTCCCATTGTTGCCAGTGTTGCGCGGCGCGGGTGCGCCGAGGTGCAAGAAAGCCGCCACAAAAACAGTTGAAAATTATACACTGTGCCTGACTGTGCCAAAAGAACTGTCGTCGCAAAGAGCGAAAGCCCAATTGGACATTGTAGAATAGAAACCATGGAAAATGTTCATCAGAACATATTGCACAGCTCATTTGAAGACGAGGAAGAGAAGAAGCATTTCCAGCGGATCCTTTCGGCGTTCAAATATTATAAGTAAGCCGCGCCGTTATGTTCCTGGCTTTGTCAAATGTCGCTTCAGACATAACCTCTAATGCCGCGATTGTTCCTATTCACTTCTACAATTGAATACTTTCACATGATGATTTTCAACAATTATTGTTGCGATTTAAACTCAAACCCAGGAAGATATCAAACCAATACTCATGCTTTCCAATTCATTTTTTAAAAGTTTGTTTTTCTATTATACTACATGCTCATTGCACTGGAATTTCTCACATATACTCTTTTGAATCTTTAATTTGATTTAATTTGATTTGATTAATATTTTTGAAGTGTCAATTCTTGACATTATAGGTAATGGAAAAAAATTATAAAAATTTGTAGCATTGGATTATAATAAGCTTGTAGTTATTATTTACACAAACTATTTTAATTGACCTACTAATCTCAAGTCAAGCAAAAATACACTTTATTCAATTGATATCAATTATAACAATGCCGAATATTAATGTTAATAATGGTAATAAGACGTTGAATATATTTGCAGACCTCTAGCAAATCAGCGGGTAAGAAAGACAAGACAATATTTAGAGTCGCTACCAAGTCATCATCAGGCACTGCTGGCAGAGTATTTCAAACATTTGGATGAAATAAGGAAGTGTATTGATAACAATGACAGGATCATTCAGCTTTTCATTAGGGATGGAGCTTATATTTTTGATAATGTCACCCCACCTGACCCAGAACTTGATTTGGTGAGTTTTGTGTTTCAAATATTAATTGAGTGTGCTTTTATTAAATATATTATTTGAACAAAAATGATTACTCATTTAAAGAAATAAAAACATTTTTCAAAAATATTGAATTATTTATGATTGTCAATATAAACAAAGTTAAAGTATTAGTTCATGAAACAGTTAATGAATTAGTTATGACTTTAAGAATATTTTACTTTTAATTTCGTTATATTACACATTGTAGGATTTGTATAATAGAAAACGAAAAAAGAAATATTTTTTTTTAGCATTATAATAAATCTGTAAATTATTTAACTGTCTTTGGTAAAATTTAACTCTCTTTATAAACAGTGTTTAAATCGCCGACCATTCATGCAAGATCAAGAAAAAGTACAAGCTGTGATAAAACAATTATTTCGAGACTGGAGTCAGGAAGGAGCCGAAGAACGTGCAGCTTGTTATCAACCGATTATAAACGAAATAGTTGAACAGTTTCCTCCAAAACAATAGTATGTTATATTTTGAGAATGAATATAGAAATAATATAAACTAAAGAGTTATTTTTGATCTTCTAAGTATATAGAAAAATAAAACAAATTATTTACTTTCTTCTTTTCGTTTACAGTTCTCCTTCGAATATTCGAGTTCTAGTACCTGGAGCAGGTTTAGGAAGACTTGCTTACGAGATTGCAAAGCGAGGATATATTTGTCAAGGAAATGAATTTTCTCTTTTTATGTTGGTAGCATCACATTTTGTTTTAAACAAGTAAGCGTATACAAAAAATTTAAATAAATTTTAATTTTTTCTGTTTTGTTTAAAACTATTACTATTAATTTATAATATTAATTAATGATTGATAAAATTTTAAAGTGAATTGAATTTATATAACATTTAAAACAAAATTTGTATTACAAAAAATGATTTTTATAGGTCTAGAAATGTTAATACTTATAAAGTGCATCCATGGGTACACCAGTATATGAATAATCTCAGACCAGAACATCAAATGCAGGCTGTTTATTTTCCTGACGTCAATCCGAGTGATCTTCCTGAAAATGCACAATTTTCTATGGCTGCTGGTGATTTCTTAGAAGTAAGTTTCATTCATGTTTTGATAAAATTATATAAATAGTTATTAATGAGTTTGAATTTGAAAAAAAAAAAAAATGCAAAATTTATTAGTAAATATAAAATCATATAGAGAATAAATTAAAGTAATTTATCTATCATTAAATCATATTGCAGATTTATGTTGAAGAAAATTACTGGGATTGTATAGCTACATGTTTTTTCATTGATTGTGCAAATAACATTGTACAATTTATTGAAACAATTTATAAAATTTTAAAACCAGGAGGCATTTGGATCAATCTTGGTCCTCTTTTATATCATTTTAGTGACATGCCACATGAAAATTCGATAGAACCCAGTTACAGTGTGGTGAGAGAAGTTATTAAAGGATTTGGTTTTAAAATAGAGGTAATAATACTTTTATAGAATTATATTTTATAGAAAATATAATATAATTATAAATAAATATAATACAATTTGTTTATCAAATGTTTTTAAATTAATATTTGGTAATTAAGTGATTAAATTTTGACCTGATGTTTTATTTATTTGTATATTGCTAATTTTCAGAAAGAAAATACTCATGTAAAGACACGCTATGCGCAGAACGTGAACTATATGCTACAATGTGAGTACAACAGTGTTTATTTCGTGTGTCGAAAGCCTTAGACATCAGAAAATCTAACTATTGGTAAAAATGGTTTTACCAGTAATGGTTTATCCAATTAACTTTATGAGATTTGACAATTATTCCCTATTTCTATTTTAATTGAAAGATGACACATTCAAAAGTTGCTTTCTCTTTTTGATTAGATCAGCAAAGAGATTTACTTCTAGCGCTGAAGAATTACATTATATTATTCGTACATTAAAATTTAAGATAAAAGAAAAAATATATATATAAAATCATTGCAGTGCACAAGTTATTAACATCATGTTAAACGTTATTTTAAATAAAATTCTGATTTTTGACTCTAAGTTTAATTACCATGAGGTGTAAAAATGACAAAAAAAATAAATAAATAAATAAGTAAAAATAACATTAAATTTGTAGATACAAACAATATTTAAAATCAAATATAATGAATTTATGTACAATATTGTAGATAAATTTTACAGTTAATTATTAAAGATAATAAAGCATATTATAATTTTCATTTAATCAATTCATAATGAATTGATTTAATATTATACATTTTTTGAGTTTTGTGAAAAATTATAGGGAAGGGTTAATTGGAAGACAAAGGTACTTTGACTGCACTGCAATATGAATGTTTATTCAGTTGTAAAAAATAGAAAAGACAGTTTTATTATGAAAGCATAATATGAAATCTTCGTGAGCGATGTAAATTAATGAATAAGTGTCACTTGTTGATTATATAATATACTTTGACAATTATCAGAATTTTTTTGAAATTTTTGTCTGCAAATGTTCATCAAGTAAGTAGTTTTTTTTTTTTTAAGCAAATTATTTCTTACATTTGTCACAAATAATGAAAAAGAAAAACAAGAATAGTCTGGAAAATTATTATTTTCACTGTGATTAAAATGCAAAAAAGTTAGTGTTTCGTTGAACAATGAAACGAAAAAGAAAAAAAATGCATCAATGCGCACTATGCATTATTGACTACCTTGGCAAGGCGTTTACATAAGATGGTTAATATTTAGAAATGTTTTCTAAATCATTTTGTAATATCACTCTGTGATTACATTTAAAATGAACACTCAAATATAAATAATTTTGTTAATAATGCTGCTTCATTCATTTAAATCCTACGTTTTTAGTTGATTTTATTACAAATAATTCATTTAATTTAAAAGTACATGGAATCATTAATAATAAAATTAATAAATATTTATATCAATAATCAAGAACTTTTATTAATGTATTGCAAAAATAACAGTGCTATTTGATTTGTGTCAATTTGTTGCATTTTACTATAATTTATAAATTGCCTTCTTATTTTGGAAAGTTGAGGAATACTGCCAAAATAATTTACTGTCAAATTATATTTTGGTATTTTAATATCAGATTCTAGCCCAATTTGTTTTGCTGATATTATGTCCTAAAGCATAAAAACATTTAATGTAGATTCATACAACTTACAAATAAATATAAATAACTAAAAAAATTGCAAATACTTACATTCACTATTTCTTGGGTTATCCTATCAATTTCATATAAATAATTGGCTGATGACAAAGGAGGCTGTAAAAAATAATACGTAAAAAAATCAGGTGATTATTCCATAAGAAACAGCTTACAAATGATCACAGATTTTTTTTTAAGTTATAATCAGTTGAATTAAACTTTTTATACCTTAACATACACTGAACGAATAATTGCTCTAGACTTTGAAGATTATCTGATTAGTCTTGAGGACCGATCGTGCGACTATGCGCAAGTATGAACTTTTTCCTTTTTTTTTCTTTTTTTTTTCTTTTTTTTTTTTTTATATAAACCAAACAATTACTACTTACTCGTTTCTCAAGACTTAAGGGATTATCCCCTAATTCATGAGCATTATTGCTACCGTTAATCCTTACAAAAGATCAAGTGAATTTTAAGGAATGAAAGTTTAAATTTTATGCTTTCATTTCAGAAATAAACATTATCGAAGTATAGCTTAACGACTTAAGTTACAATCATTTGATCTTTTTCATGAATATACATTTGTAATGTGATACTACAAAATAAAAATCTACTTGTCATTGGACATACATTTCAGATTAATCAAGTACAAAATATCTATACATACACACTGGGTACTCATATTTGGTTTGGGTGCTTTTGCTTTGTATAAAGCATTATATATCTCTTCATATTTTAATTCATCTTCAGGTAAAACAGTAAACAATGGTGAATCCCACCTATTTCTATTATCAGGAGATTCAAATCTAAAATATAATTAACTGTCATAAAAGTTATAGTAAAAATCGAAAGTGCTTTATAAAACTCTGTAATATTATATTATAATTTACGGTAAGAAATACTTTAGTATATATATAAAGCATTATTGCACTAATATATGTTATTTATGATAAAAAATACCTCATAACTAAAGCATCAAAAATTTCCCTGGAATATTTTACAAGTCCTTTCCGTGTCTCATTCCAAAGCCAAGCTTGTTCAATAGGCAACTCGCAGTGAATTGTACATTGTGGTGATTTGTACAATTTGCTCATACAATAAATTTCATAGCGATATCCTTTAATATAATTGCTTCCATCAATAATTAAAACATCGTCAATATTTAATAGGCGTTGGGCACTTGATCTAATATCGGCTCTAACTCCTTTTTCTTTTTTTGAGTCTGAAAAATAACAAAACTTGAATATTTAATATTTGTTAAGGTATTTAAAGATCAATGTGTTTCAGAATATAAACATATTTACCATTTAACATTATTTGACTTAAGAAATAATTATTAAAAGTTCTAAAATTCAATGATTACTTTTGAATGTTAGAAAATTATAAATTACAAAATTCTATTATTTATATTATTGTTTGAAACTAAAAAAAAAGCATACATTACCCGCATAAAAACTATTAATATCATAGCCAGCTTTAATAATTGTGTCCACTTCACTAACGATTTCACACTTTTTACCCAGCTTTTCAAAATAATCTTTCAACTGATTAGTTCTTGTAGTTTTGCCACTGCAAGGTATGCCAGTCATAACAATTAAAGGCATCTCGTCATAAATGTATCAACAATACCAAATAATTTATACATATAACACAAACTGTTGTCGTTGCCTTAAATGGTTATAGGACTTTAAAAAAAAAATAAATAAACTGTTATTGCTCAGAAGCGATTAATAAAAAGTTCTCCACGCTATAAACTTTCATACACATTTCTAATTTCTATTAATTTAAATAACAAATAAGGTTATGTTTATCCGCAAAATTTAGCGCCACCTGCGGAACGAATCGAAACTATAACTGTACTTTATGGCGGTAATTTTTCAATTACAAAATCAGAAACAATGTTTTTTGGCAAACACAAAATTTTATTTAATGATTCTAATCAAATAGTTTTTCCCTCCATTACGTTTCACTTCTTTCTCTATTTTGCTGTTAATTCAAAGAGTAAAATTCATTTATATTAAGCCATTGGTACACCTGAGCAGAGAAAGTTACGAATCTCTGGGATTAAAGTCGTAATGATTTTTTTGATTTGTCTCGTTGCATTGGAGCCGCGCGAAGCACGAACTTGAGTGAAAGGCGCTCGCGGAGAAACCGCTCTCGTCGCTTTTGTAAACTTCACGTGACAATAATGATACGGAAAACGCTATTCACCTTGTGCTTTGTCTTCCTCTCAGCGACCGTACGTGTTTCGTCTTTGCGCGGTAAGTCGTACCATTTTTCCGTATTGACCGCAACATGCATTTATTTGGCCCTTTCTTCGCTGCAAATTTGTCAGTCGCCTTTTATCTTAAGGTATTTTTTGTTCCCTTTTACACGATATCTTCTTGGTGTTCTTTGTGTACCGTTAATGCAACGAAGCAGGAGAAAAGGGTCCTAAGCCAAATACAATTTTGTCAAAACTTGTTATACAACATTTGTTTTTTAAACAATCATATGATAAGAAACCTTTTTTTATCGTTTATTTACTTATTGAACAATTTAATTGTTTACTTAATTGGATTTAATTAGAAATAAGTTCAATTTCCTAATGAATTCATTAGTCAGTATGCAAGTTTCGGTGACCTTTAATTCAAATGATATTCAAAAATGAAATTTCGGTTTAGAATGATCTCTTTTTGAAGGCGAAATAATTTGTGTTTTAATTGGTAGCTTAATAATTAATTAACAACGAGGCCGAATTTCATTGCGGTGACATTTCAGAATCTACCTTTCTAATCTGACATTTACCCAAGACAATATAAGTATTGTACATGTGCATATGTAAAATTTGGTTTTTGTGCATATTTTATAGGTGAATCAGTTTCCAAACTATACTGCAGTGTTTTATGTAATTTTTTTTAAAATTATTAAAGTATTTAAATTCGTAGTTTTTTTGCTATTTGATCTTCAGTTTTTAGAATTATCATTTCATAAATAATATTTTTGTAATATTATTTGACGAGAAGTATATTTTAGGAATATTATTTTCAGAGGGCTAAGAAATAATTTTTTTTTATTTTTATATTATTTCGTAATATAACAATTTTGTATTTTTGATGTACGATAATATATTCGTCAAATTGTAAATTTTATTTCAATGAAAATTTCAACTTTGAAATATTATAATAATATTATGTTGTTATAGGGTTCATGGATGCAATAATTATAGGAAGTGATTACGTGCACAAGACTCGTTTATCCCTTTACATGGATGAACATTCACCCGTCCACCCATGTCATATTCCAATTGTTTACTCGTGTCACGTTCATTTGAAAAACTTATAAGCACTTGTGTGTTATTAGTGACTCACATAACAGGTGAATCCAACGTGGTATCGTGTCTGTTACCGTGACTTAACTTTCGTGTCAATGTGATTTCAAAAACTAAGAAAAGTAATTAAAAATGAGTTAAAATGTATCACAATTATTTGAATTGTATTAATTTATCGGTTTTCCAACTTTGAACATATTTAAATCACTTTGTACGTGTGAACAACTGGACGTATGACATGGATGAACTGATGGACAAATTGACAGAGTGGACAGTTGAACGTGTCTTGTGTGAATAGTCACATCCATGTTTATTTGCAAAAATGGATAAACAAATTTCAGTTTCAATAACGTAACTAAAACTAGTCAGCATACACTATTAATCCTTTTCAAGGTAATAAAAAAAAAAGTCAGATAAGATTATTGTATGTATGTAAAAGAAACATAAATTTAAAGTACTTTCAAGATAAGTAGATAAACATTGATAATCTATGGAATTGTATCTGTATGTACAAAATGAATGGTTTAACGAGACATGAATTATTAAACTGTTCAACTGTTTACCAAAAACGTATTTTATTGTTATATACTCATAAAAAATTAAATTTATTCATTTTATAATAAATAAATTATTCTTATACCAAGTGGATTTTACTTAAAATAATTTAAACATAATCCAATTTCATATAATGATTATAATAAATTAATTTTTTTTCTGATTGTCGGAAAGGTAGTTATTTTGGGTGTTATTTTCGTTATCATTGTTGTCTTTTCATCTGCATAAATTGACTAAGTATGAGTAAATATTAAAAAAAAAAATTTTTTTCTTATTAAAATCTCAAAAGAAATCTTAATACAGACTTACATGATTCAATGAAAGGTCGTTTTCTTTCATTTTATTTCACTAAAATACAAACCAACCTGTTTAGAAAATCGCAGGCCTTCACATGATAAAGTTGTGGTCTGTTACGTTGCCTCATGGGCAACGTATCGTCAGCAAAGAGGATCCTTCAGTTTGGAAAATGTCCGACCCGAACTTTGCACCCACTTAGTATACGCTTTTGCTGGTTTGAATACCACAACTTGGAGTATACAAAGCCTTGATAATTGGCTGGATCTAAAAGAAAACTACGGTATGATATTTTCCCATTTTTCAAATAATAGGATTTTAAAAATTTATAAGAATATCGAAATCTTCATTAATATGATGAATTCATTCATTCTAATTCATTACATCTGTTTCATGGACTGGATTAAAAAAAAATGACTTTTCAAATTTTCGTTTTCTGAAATGAGTAATTTATTTTAAATTTCTTTATCAGGAAAGGATAATTACAAGAAGATGACTGCACTTCGTTCGCGTTATCCCAGCTTACGAGTATCGCTTGGTATTGGTGGCTGGAACGAAGGAAGTACAAACTATTCGGTCCTTGCAAGTTCAAAAACGCACAGAGATTTGTTCGTAGAGAGTGTTGTTAAATTTTTAAAGTAAGGATTTATCATACTACAAAATATTAATTGTTCTAACGCTAACGTCATTCCTAAAAAAATTTTATCCCTTTTAGGAAATACGATTTCGATGGTCTTGATTTCGACTGGGAATTTCCTACAAAACGAGGTGGTGTTCCGAGTGACAAAGACAATTTTGTCTTATTAGTGCAGGTATCTCTCCAATATATAAGAAAGTTGTAATTAAAAATAATTGAAATTTAAATGAAATTTAATAAATCTTTCAAATAAGGGTTGAATAAACGATTTTTTATAGACTAAAACTTTTAGGAATTAAATAGTGCGTTGAAGAATCATGGATTTCTTTTGACGGCGGCAGTTAGTGCCGACAAGAAAACGATCGACGACGCTTATAATATTCCTGAAATATCAAAGCATTTGGATTACATCCATGTTATGGCTTATGATTATCATGGCACTTGGGACGGTATTGTCCTTCCTAACGCTCCTTTAGACTGTGATGATGGCCTTTGCGTTGTAATTAATTTTACCTTGTTTCCTAATTTACAATTATTCTATAAATATATAATATCTGAAATTTCTGGAATATTTTTTTTCGTACTTCTGAAGTAGTAATGAATATTATTTGTTTATAGAAAACACTATAAGGTAATTTATATTCCATCGTATTTTACATTACATTTAATTGGCTTTATTGGATGTTTATTTTTAGAAAGAAACTATCAAATATTTATTAGCTAAGGGTGCTCCGGCAGAAAAGTTGATATTGGGACTTGCGATGTATGGAAGGACATTTATCCTAACTTCGATACCTGAATCGAAAGATGTAAATCCTATTGGTTTGCCGAGTTTGAAGACAGGTTTCCGAGGTCCTTACACTGCTGAGGATGGATTTTTTGGATATAATGAGGTCATTACATAAAAATAATGATTTTTGCATTAAAAATATGTGTTTAAAGTGTATTTGCAAAGTTTAATAGGAAATCTGTAAAATAAACATATGCATAAGATTGACGATGACAGTAATTTAAATTATATTATTTATGATTTAGATTTGTGATGCACTGCGTAATAAAACAGCTTGGACAGTGGGTTGGGTGGAAAAAAGCAGTGTCCCATATGCTATTAATAATGATCGCGTGATTGTATTTGATAATCATAAAAGTATTAAACTGAAGGTAAAATTATAAGGATTCTTCTAATGTAAACATTATACGATTATTTCATTGAATTACCATGTTTATAACTACTTGCAGGTTGAGTACGCACTAAAAATGAACTTAGCAGGTGTAATGGTCTGGACCATTGACAATGATGATTTTCATGGCGATTGTGCGAATCAACATAAAGATATTTTGGACGGTCGAACTGGGTACGATTTCCCATTAATGAGGACAATTAACCTTGTTTTGTCTCAAAAACCGGACGACTCTGTGAATGAAATTGACGATGGCAAATCAGCAGCAAACGATATGTCTGTTCATCATTTTTATACTTGTCTGTTAATATGTATATTTTTCTTGGTCGGAAAATAATAAAAAGTTGTTCAATTACAAGAGAACTCGTTCTTTAATATTCATGCTTCTGTTTAAAAATAAATTATCACAATGAAAGTGAAATTTATTTTCTAAATATAATTAGAAACTCTAATCCAATTGATTATTCTTTAACTTTCTTGTCTCATTCTGTAAATTAAAAAAAGAGGTTATTAGTAAGGTTCAGATTTCAATTTAATGTTTTTATTTAATGTTTGTCTATCGTTAATGAATTCTTTCATTTATCTGTATTCATTAGTGATGACAGAGTTATTTAATAACGAAACGAAATCCATTTAAGTCAGTGTTATACGCGTTGCCGTGTAAAATGGCTGCCGAATTTGTTCTTAGTGTTATGGTAATAATTCTACATCATCTATATCAATTCAACAATTTGGTTTATGATGATGTCAAATCAGAAGCACTTTCGACAAGCGATATAGGTAAAATTATTATTAATATTTTAAACGTACATTTTGATATTAGACAATTCATATTAAATACAAATTCAACTTATTTTTTTTTTAAATTACAAACATTTTTAAAATTCCTTTTACAGAATTGAATTTTAATGTTGAAAAGCATGTATAATTCAAATGGTAAAAAAATATTTGTTACAAATTCTATTTTTATCAATATTTTGTAGCTTTAAATAATGTTTAAATCATTTTGTATGAATCAATTAATTCAACAAATGATTTATAAAGAATTATGACGAAAGTGTGACCTTCATGAAATTTTATAAATTTTGCATCTAAGTGACCTTGGTATGCTATAATTGCTTCTTTCAAATCTTCTCTATATTCTACATATTCGTATTTCCGTATAAAAGCATAAGCAAAGATTATTTTTAAAATATCATTAATCGTTGAAATAATCGTATAAGGTTTTCTAAAGTTATTATAAAAATACTTTTGAATCTGCATGCTGCTTTAACGATTCTTGAAACATCACTATTGGTCGAATCATGAAAATTCATAGCATACCAAGATTTGTCTGATGCAACACCCATACAATTGCACAATGGTCATACTCCTATTATAACTCTTTATGAATTCCCAACCGAAATTCTTTAATCATCAATAAGTTTCCGTTTCATAATTTAATTATTAAAAATAAATACAGTTATTTTTTACTCTTTTTATTCATTCGTTAAACTTACTACGTAATTTTTTCAGGCAAAATAAAGATCTGTTACTTTACATCCAGTTCTTACTACAGACCATCAGCAGGTTCGTTTAAAATCGAACATGTGAATCCAGAACTTTGTTCTCACCTTATTTACGGATTCGCTGATATAGATGACAACTGGAATATTAAGAGCAGGAAACCCGAACTAGACGTAGGAATTAATAACAGTAATTTTACAAATTTTTATAACAATTTTTCATGACTTACAGTGGTCATAGAAAACTTGTTAAAATTTTTTATGAAATCTAAATTTTCAGATAGTTACTATAAAAATATCACAAATCTTCACCAACAATATCCTGATTTAAAAATATTACTGAGCGTCGGTGGCTGGCTTGGAAGCAAACGATTTTCTGCCCTTGCAAGAAGTGAATCCAACAGAGCACTTTTCATTTACAACGCTCTTTTATTTCTCAAGTAATTATCGATTAATAAGTATTTAAGGAAACTCAACTGAGTTGTAAGCTGTCTTCCTTTTTGTCTTACAGAAAATATAATTTCGATGGTCTTGATATCAACTGGTCCTATCCAACAAGAGGCGGTTTTGCTGCAGACAAAAATAATTTTGTTACTTTGTTAAAGGTTCGCAAATAATAATAATAATGAGACAAAAATTAGTATCACAATTTTGTACATAAATAACTATAAATAAAATTTGTCGTTAGGAATTGAATACTACTTTGAGAGAGAATAATTACCTATTAACTGCAGTTGTTCATGCAGATGTAGCCGATTTAGAAAAGGTTTACAATATTGCAGAAATTGTACAATATGTTGATTTTATTAGTGCGATGACGTTTAATTACCATGGTCCTTGGAATGATGCAGTTTTACCTCCTGCTGCATTGGATTGTGATAATCGTGCTTGTGTTGTAAGTAAATTAGTCATTATATTTTTTCGTCATAGACAATCGCGTAACATATGTGTATTACAACCTTATTTTCAGAATTCGAGTAATTTAAATTGTAGATACATTATTTAAATTAGGTCTCAATTAAATCGAAAACAACATTTCTTTTTCAGAAAGCATCCATTAAACATTTACTAAAAAGAGCACCGCCTGAGAAAATCGTTTTGGGAATACCGTTTTATGCAAGGACATACATTGTAACGTCAACGACAAATTTGTCGAACGAAAATCCCTTAAACAAACCTTGTAAGCCTGAAGGTTTTGCAGGACCACTTTCTAAAACTAAAAACTTTTTATCGTTTAATGAGGTAATGATTTAATCCACATTACCAGAAATTTCAATGTTTTAAATAACGGATATTTAATTTTATTTGTGTTTAATTTTAACTTTTTTTAAAATTTTTTATTTTATTTTAATTGCTTTACTTATTTCTTATTTGCTTTTTAATTCTAGGTTTGTTATTACGCTTGCGGAGATGCAAATGAGACTGCGTGGCACTATGGTCGGGATGACAAAACTAGCACTGCGTACATTACGAAAAATAATTATGTTGCTTTATTTGACGATTTCACCAGTATTAAGCGCAAGGTAATCAAGCCACTTTCATTAATTTAAATTTATATCTTCTATTCAAGTTTCTTGAATAATTACATTGTAATGCTTAAAGTATAACACATCTGTAACAATTGCAGATCGATTTTGCCAAGGAAATGAATTTACTTGGAATATGCGCCTACGATATGGATGATGATGATTTTACAGGTAGATGTTCAGAAAATTGTGCAAAGACGTTTCCCGAGTTTCAAAACGTAACCAACTACCCTTTGTTGAGATATATTAACGAACAATGGCCAACATATATGACTAAACCCGCACCACTTGTGTCGCCCAAGAATCCAACATTTGCATCTATAATTTCACGGTTCCTTGCAATGATGATTAAAAGTCAATAAAATTATTTAATCCAAAAAATTTGGTAATTTAATTTAATACTTATTTATTAACAATACTTTTACAATCAATAATATTTAAGTTGGCTATTAAATGTCAAATTTATTCACATGTTTAGTTGCTATTTTAATTTAAATACACCTCTGAAGTTTTTTTATAATGAGAGGATTCCATTCATTACAAATATATTATTCTTGTAATAAACAAACTTTTTAAAACGTTGTTCTTAACAAAATATTTATACATTTAACAAATGTACGTCTTAAATGTTCCAAATTATACTTTTTACTTTTCTCATAAATACTGAAATTTCCACGAACATTCTTCATGCCATTATCAATTTTGAATTAAGTTGCTTTTTGTTTACTTAAAACACAGTTAATTAAAACTTCAACAATAATAATAAAACTATAATTCAAACTAATGTTATGAATAATCCTAAAATTTTTTCTAACAAATTTTATAGATTTCCAGTCATTAACTTGTTTTAAAATCGCAAGTATATATTAAAAGATCATGAATTTTGCTGTGAATCATTTTCGTTATGCGATCGGTTGAAAACCAAGGGACTGAAGATAAGTTGTGCGCGTGTCAGTACCGACAAGCGTAATGTGTTATGAATGTTGGAACATCATTGTCGCGTTGGCAAACTCGTAGCAATGTACGTTCGAATTGATCAATTCGCTCTCCATCAAAGTTTATGTTAACGCGGAAGGAAACTCTCAAAAGCTCTTCACGATAGAACACGTGGCTTATCACAGTGTGAAGGAATCGAAATGACACCGCGCGGCATTTTTGATGATAATAAAAAATGAGCCCGCAACACGCGATAACAGCGAGTTTTGTGGAAACTTTGGCATTATTTTTAAACTCGTGTTTGATTTATCGTGGCACCAACAATGCGATTATCTGAATTTCCCGGCAGAAGGAAAAATTACGAGATGCAAATTAATTTCATCGAATTAGAAAACGATGCTGTTTGGTGGTGTTAACTTTGCTTCGTAAAAAGTGAAAAAAGTGAAAAAAAAATTGCAATCAGTTGGAAAAATTTTATTAAAGGTGCATACTACGAGCAGATCTTGCATTTTCGGAAAGTTATACAACCGTATAAGTTTGTTGCGAAAGAAGATAATTGGGTTCGGACGATCTAACGAATCGCGACAGGCATTGGTCATTGAAGTTGATAAATGTTTTGTCAGTGAAGATATAAAGAGGGGAAGCGTGAGTCTCGTTGTAAATAAAAGTTTGTGCGTATGAGTTTTGACAGGCAAAAGTTTTTATTTGTTGAAAAAGAAAAAAAATGCTAACAAGTATTTGACTGTCAAAATGTCTACAATTTCGGATAATTAATTTCGATTAAAAATGAATTTCACTTATTAATGTTTAATAAATTTTAATGGAATATGCATCTTTGTATAAAGCACTAACAAAAATATAACTATATTAAAAATATATTAATATTTACAAATTTTATTTCTTCCGTATCATGATAATGCCTATCATATATATCTAACACACTTCTCGTATATTATACGTATTATATTTCTTATTTAAAATTATAATTACTTTAGAAATTTGACTAATTTTATTAAAATTATCATGTTGAATGATAAAACGTTTGTTGTACGGCTGAAAAATAAAGTTAAAATTAGGTAACAAAAGACGAAACAATGAAACAGATGTGTGACGAGATATGCTGTACTGGCTTGTGCCAAGCACAAAGCTGAACATTATCTTTGTATCATTATAGATTCACGTTCCATGTTTACATTGTTCTACAAATATTAATATTGATTTTCTTGCATGAAATGAAAAAAGAATTAAAGCGAAATGCAAACACTTATGAAAATTTAATTAAAAGTAGTCAATTTAAAAAAATGTTTACAAAGTAAGAGGCTATATTCATCCAAACTACATATATGTAATGCATTTAGTTCCTATTAACATAAAATGTTTGATTCTATTTTTATTTTTTACGTATCTATTCTGTGAGTTTTTTAATTTATTATACGGATTTTCATTAAAATTAAGAAATTGCATTCTAATGAAGAAGAAAAAAAAAAGTACATTCATCTTGAAACCAACACAAAAACTCTTACCGGAAGTCTATGCAACGGTTCCGTGAGATTAACTGCTACGGAGCTAGCTTAAAAAGTTAATGGCGAAACGCGCGCATGGTTTGCCGCAATTTGTAGGAGACTGAAACGGAAACGTACCCATATTTGGCAGTATTGATTATACAAATTATCTCGCGAACACGTTATTTGTTGGCAGAAACGAAGAGCGATTCAACGTCGTCGATAATAGATCAGCAAAACTGCAAACTTTCCAGAGGCCGCAACTTTTTGTTCTATTTAAATAAAAAAAAAAAAAAAATATACAAAATTGTACTAGAGTACCTTAAACTTTGGTGCAACATGCACAAAAAACAAATTTTTTTGACTAGAACAAGATGAGTTATTCGAGGGAACTGTAAAAAATTTGACCGAATAAAAGACGTGACGATTGATTTCTATAAAAAATATCAATAAATGAGCAACACTGCCGATGCGTTATTATTATCATTTCATTCGTTTCTAATAGGTTTTAACTGGTACTTAATCAAAGTTGCGTTTAAAAAGCATTGATTTTAAATGAGATTTCTTATTGGTTTTCAGTGTCGACTTTTCTTGAGCGCGCGCTTTTTTCCGACCATTCTTCCCGAGCTTGCGGCTCGGCGCGGGAAGCCCGTTGGTCGGGATTGCGAAGGAAAATCAATAAGCGCGATTGGCGGCGGCGTTTGGTCGCCGGCCGGCTCGAAGAGCGGCGTCGAGTTGGCCGAGAACACCTTTGCCGGGCCGATGCGCTGACGGTGGGGCGAACGGTGGTGGAAGCTCGCGCGCGGCGCGGGAAAGGGGGAAAGGGCTCTGAAAACGAGGAGCGTGCAGCAGTGCACTGTTCGACCACGTGTCTGGCTGAACGGAGCCATCTCGCGCGACGCGCCTGCGACCTGCTCCGAAAGGCCCGCTCCGCAAGCGAACACGCTCGAAATGCCGCAGAAAGTCGCGCCGACGGCGCAGAGGCCGGTGCCGAGGTCGACCGGCCACCAGCCGCTGGCCACCGCCGACGCCGACGACGACGCCGTCAAGCTGAAGAAGGAGATCGGCATCGTCGACGGGGTGTCCATCATCGTCGGCTGCATCGTCGGCGCGGGCATCTTCGTCTCGCCCAAGGGGGTGCTCCTCTTCAGCCAGAGCATCGGTCAGGCCATCATCGTCTGGATCTTGTCGGGCCTGCTCTCCCTCGTGGGCGCGCTCTGCTACGCCGAGCTCGGTCAGTATTTCCCCTTCAATTGCAATTCAGGCGTCGCGACGCTCAGCGCTTTTACCTCCTTTAAGTGGACACGCAAGTGTTTTTTCTTTTTTGCAATTCAAAGCGAGGAACGAGAAATTATTATGTTCAATTGTCTTCTTAAATTGAAGTGAATAAGAAAATGTATTCTATGAGACAGAATTTTTATGTGTTTAAAATAAACAATTCAAACGGTCGATTTAATTGAGTAAAAAAAATTAATATTAATTTCATGATTTCTTTCGTTTAAATACATAGAACATATTTACTGCAATTTGAGTGAAAAAATAAGGTAATACTTTTATTAGGATAAGAACCTTATTATTTTTCTTGATAAACTTATGCATACTTTTTTCAACAGTTTTTCATTCGTTTATTGATAAAAATTTAGTTAGACGTTTTTTTTTTCAATGATATCGCTAATAAATGAATTTATTAAATTCCGTGACAGGAGCAATGCTTTTTTCCTGATTTTCCATGTTTACAATACTTTATAAGTGATAAAAGATGAATCCTCCTGTGACAATCGGATTACAATTTTTCAATAAACAAATTCCAATAAATAAATTCTCCTTGGCCAGATATAAAAAAAATTTTCATTCGTATTAATTGTTAAAAGTGAATATTTTTAAAAGTGTTAACGACTCTTAATGACTTTTTCAGATAAATTAACATGTTTTGTATATAATTTCTTGAATATTAAAAGTTTTAATGAATTCAACATCGGCGAATAATTAAAAATCACAAAGTTATTTGCAAAATAAAGTAAGTAAATGTTTTAAGTATTTCCTAGCGTATGATGTGTAAATTCTAGTTTTCCACTTTTTTGTTTGTGAAAAAATTTGATAAAATGAAATAGCACAACTCGGAAAAAAAATGCAAGTATAAGTTACATGCGAACGGAAGAAAATGATTACCGTAGAAATATCAAATACTGCTATTAAAGCCACTTTTCTCCTAAGGCGGCAAATTTCTTATTGATAGAACTACTGTGTCTGCTACACTTTTTTTCATGCTTGAATTGAATCGTTCGATAAAAAGACGTCGGCAAAAGTACCCAGGCAACATATAAAAACGAATATAAATGAAATTGAACCTACATTTATTATAATAACGCTGTAATAAAAGAGCATTACCAAAAAATTAATGAAACGAAACAAAAAGATGTAATTATTCACATACTGAACATTTTAATTAAGATGTGAGCATAATGAAATCACATTATTTGTGATAAAATGTCTTTTTTCCTAGTTCTGCGTAACACTTGTTGAGCCATTGATATGCACTCGAAGTGAAATTCTATGAAAACACTATTATCAACAGTTCTTCAATATAAATATAAGAATCTAATTTAGAGACGTTTCCGATAAATAAAACACAGAAAGTGTCTTAATTTGCTTACATTTGAGATGCTTTTAGTGTCTCAGTTACGAAAATGTCTCAAAATGAGACAAATCTCTGTCTTGAAGATTTTGTCGACAAAACAATTGTTTCAAAACTGTTCATGATTTTATTGCTTTCACTTTCTTATTTCTTTGTTCTATCGCCTACGTCTACAACAGGCATTCACATTTGATTAATTCATTAAATAATCGTTCCTTCTACAACGTTCATTAACTGATAAAACGAATCGGTAAGAACCTCTGTGTTCATATCGATCTTGCGAATTCGATTGTGATATCGCAAGGAATCGTTTTTGCAAAACAAATAACCTTCGTAAAACGGTTCCTAATTCGCAAATTTGATGATGAAACTGGCCGTACGCTTGCATTTAGCTTGCAACACTTGGCATGGCGCTTTAAAATTAGTTACAGCTAAATTTTCTTTTTGAAACCCGATCTCTTGCATTACCGGTAGCACGTGGGTTCGATCAACTGCAGAAAGAAGACAATGCGAAAAAGTGTCTACCCGTTGTTTTCCTCTCAGCTTTGAAAGTCTAATCAGCTAACGCAATCGCATGCATAATTGTTTTACGTCGGAAGCTTTGCGCTTGGCATTTTAGAAATCCGTCTATCGCTTGTTTATTTCAGTAACGCGCACGGCAGTGTTGTTAAATAAACAATGCGATAATAAATGATAATATTCAAAGGCTACGATGTCTCGTAGTGATTCGCGCATAATCATTATTTTCATATTAACTCGAAGGTGTAATCGAGTTCAAATCAACATTGTTAACTCTAGATAATACTAACTGTTGTTTAGTGAGACGATTGGTGGCTTCTCGGTTGATGTTGTGCCGATAAAGTTGTACTAACGATAAAGACACTGGTTTTATTTCGCGATTTATTTTTGTACGTTAAAAAATATCTAAATATAATCCAAATAAGGACACAATGAAAGGCTAGAACATGAAATAACTGTCTTAATAAAATTGTTGAATTGATGAAAATTTAACTTTGATTAAAATGGTTTGTTCATTTATTCATTGAATAATATTATTTTTATTCACTTTGAAATATATTCAAATCAGCTGAGTGATTGTTATTGAGTAAAATTTATTGCACAATAAATACTTTTTTCTATTTCATCATGCTATTTTGCCATTCGTCGAATTCTTTGATTACAAGCGAAAACACAATAAACGTTTTCAAACGAATGCTGTATCAATCTACGAATTTGCATGTCTTATTTTAACAAAATAAAGAATTTTTAGAATCACATCTCAAGTATATAGTCTTAACATCTGACCCAATTATTTTATTTATAACGATATTTGAGATAGGCAGGAATTTTTATTTCATTATTCATGTAATCTAATTGATAAATTATACCTTAAGTATGTGAAATAATAATATAAAGTATTTGCTCCCAGTCGATAACGGAACAAAAACACATAAAATAAAATACTAAAATGTAACCATAAGATGCTAGTCCATGGATCAGTAAACTGCAAATTAGTCTGAATTAGTCCAAGAAAATTGTATCAAATTGATCAATCTTCCCGTGGATTTCAATCAAGTTACACAGCAAAAAAGCTTCCCAAGATTGCGAAGTTTTGTAAACGTGACAATGTGATTAGCATAATCATGGTGTAATTTCCTCGTTCTATAAAGTCGAGATCAGATCAACTAACTCCTTTATTTATTTCTCATTTGGAATACCAACCAGTCCAATAAAAAATATGCGATTTAAGTGATTTATTATTTTATTTTCTTAATTCAGTAAATTTATTAATTAGTATACATTTTGATATTGATATACGTTTGTTATATAATGCTTGTAAATCAAACGTTCTTTAATCAGATAATTTGATAACATAGTCATTTTAACAGTAATGCCTATTTTTAACGACCATGTTTATAATATTTGTGTTTTACAGGTACAATGATTCCAAAGTCCGGCGGCGATTACGCTTACATCCTTGACGCATTTGGTCCTTTGCCGGCATTCCTGTACTTATGGGTCGCATTATTTATCATCATACCAACCGGAAACGCCATCACAGCATTAACTTTCGCGCAATACATTTTGCAACCATTTTGGGCGACTTGTCAACCACCGTATATCGCTGTCAGGCTACTGGCTGCAGTTGTCACGTGTATGTCTCAATTAACTTAACACCTTGTAAGCGCATTGTCGTAAAACGTAAAATTAACGAAGATGAGTAAGTTAAACGAGAGCTTAATGAATTTATACAAACAAAAACATTGAATAAACATAAAAACCTTTTTTTCTTTAGAACACTCGTATTCAGTTTTCTGTCCAATAATAACACAAGTAAAAATGTATTGCTTACTCAAAAATTCAACAAGCCTTCAATTTTTTCATCAATTTAAGGTTTAATGAAATTTTGGTAATTTGTTAATGATGGATATTGTCGAAAAATAAATTGTAATTCAAGCAATAATGATAAAATAAATACTTTCGGACAGTGATTTGAATAGTGAACTTTGAAATGCGTTAATTTATTTTACGATAAGGTGCTTATAATGTTACAATGATAATTGTGCGAGGTTTGATTGAGCGATTGTCAATTTTAATCGATTCAACGAATATTATTGTAGGCTTCTTAACAGCAATTAACTGTTACAATGTGAAGTGCGTAACGAGGATACAAGACTTTTTTACGGCGACGAAAATCTTCGCGCTCATCATAATCATCTTCAGCGGTGTCTATTGGCTGGCATCTGGACACACTGAGAACTTCCAGGCACCGTTCGAGTCGAGTAACACCCAGCCTGGTTATATGGCTTTGGCCATGTACTCGGGGCTTTTTTCCTACGCAGGATGGAATTATTTGAATTTCGTCACCGAGGAGCTCAAAGAGCCGCACAAGTAATGGAAAATGATGATTTGAAACAAATAAAATTACAAAAATCATGGTTTCTAATTGCAGTTCTTTGTATTGCATAGGAATTTACCACGAGCAATTTGTATTTCACTGCCGCTCGTGACGATTATATACGTTTTGACCAACGTTGCTTACTTTGCTGTACTGACACCATCGGAAATTTTGTCGTCTAATGCTGTCGCTGTGGTAAGTTAAACGAAAGGAAACTTCTTTTGCTTAATAATATGCTTAATAATTTTATATCACATAGACAGCTGTAATAAAATATACTTCCGAATCCTCTCAAATTATTCTGAATTCCAAACCATCTAAAACTGCTTTCAGATAATTAGTTTCACAATTGTTAAATGTAAAATCATATTAAATTTATGATAATATCACAGTAAATAGTATCGTTATGAGACAATGCAGAATCAATTTGAATTATCATCAAGCAAAAAAATATTTCCATGTAATTCTGATAAGTTTCTTCAAACTTAATAAGTTTATGTAAAATAATTTGATATTAATTGAATTGAATTATTAATTGAATCTTATTCATTGAATCATAATTAAATATTGAAATATATATATCAATGATAATTTAAGTGACGACCATGACACTAAAATTGTATGACACTTTTTTCTTGTAGACGTTTGGAGAGAAGGTGCTTGGAAGTGTACATTGGTTGATGCCACTTTTCGTCGCCTGTTCAACATTCGGTGCCTTAAATGGGGCCATTTTCGCTTCGTCTCGACTTTTCTTCGTTGGAGCGAGAAATGGTCATTTGCCAACTTCAATATCCCTCATTAATATAAACTATTTAACGCCCATGCCTTCTTTACTTTTCTTGGTAAGACTTCTGCATCTTTCTTAAGGAGATACATATTTTATTCACTTCTCATTAAACGAGTTTTTATATCCTCAAAATAGTGATCAAAATCATACAGAGTTTGATTCGCAAAAAGGTGATGGAGTGTAATTAATTGTATTTTGAATTCTCGTTAAAACCTCAGGAAGCTGACCTACTTTCTTTTGTTTGTCCGCGACTTACCATTAGATAACAAGATTGAATAAAGCAATCAGATAACGTAATAAAACGTCCTAAATTAAAGTAAATGATTTAGCATTAATAAGTCGTCTCTAAATAAAGAAACAAACAAGGTATTTCAGCATTTTAACGGCAGCGTAATCACAATTTTAGCACAACTTTGTTCGAAATGTCTAAAACTAATTTATTGCTTTGTCCTAAATAATAATAAAAAATATGGTCTTTTGTATAGATAGATGAAATAACGATTCCTTTTATTACAGTGCCTTTTAACGTTGATTCTGTTAGTAATCGACGATATTTATTCCTTAATTAATTATGTGACATTTGCTGAATCATTGTTCACCACAACATCTGTCAGTGGATTATTGTGGTTGAGATACAGAGAACCGAATCTCTATCGACCAATTAAGGTAATATTTAAATCAATTCATATAAAAATTTCATAATTCGCATTTACTCTTCATATCATGATAATATACAATTTTTTCAATTACTGTCTTGAAATGTAACTTAATACTTGCCTTACAAATATTTTAAGCTACTTGTAAATTTGAAATTTAACGCATTTAGTATAATTAAAAATATTGTTCTTATATTCTTAAAATACAAATTAAAGAACAACCAAAATATAGAATCCATAAAATACATCGTCTGTATGTGTGATAAAGTATTTTATTAGCATCCTGAATAACACAAACATTACAGTATGTATCTTTGCAGGTCCACTTAGCTTTGCCAATTTCTTTCTTCACGATCTGCATATTTCTATGCGTGTTGCCATGCTATGTATCACCGTGGGAAGTCGGGATCGCAACAGGAATGATTTTATCCGGCGTGCCAGTTTATTATATATGCATCGCGTGGAAAAATAAGCCTAAGTGGCTGGTTCAAAGATCGGGTGAGTAGAAATTTTATTTTCTCAAACGAGGAACAAACAAAATCTTTGTTAACATTATTTTCAAGCAATGAATCGTCATTTACAATAAACGATAAACATGGATGCTGTTTTAGATTCCATCAACATGTTTTGTTCCAAGCTCTTCTTGTGTGTGGAAGAAGATAAAAATGATTGAAAAAGCTGCACGCGCGAAGCTCGATTCCAGCTGAAACTTTGGTAAAAAAAATCTATTCTAACTATTCAAATTCTATTTAAAACTGATAAATTTTTATCACATATTCAACTGAAATAAATATTATTAAAATTGTATTTAAAATAAGTAGTTTCAAGTAAGCAACAGAATTTAATAGAAATATTTCATATGCTGCAAAAAAATTTAGTCGATTATAAACAAAATTTGTGATTTTGAAAAAAAAAAAAAATTAACTCTGAAATGTATGTAATATAACCAATCGTCATAATCTTTGTGATCTGTAAATCGCTAAGACTAAGTGTGATTGATTTAAACATATATTTAAAAAAATTTACTAAGAATAAATTAAAATTTTTAATTATTGAAAAGTGAGTTACCTACCATGCGTAGCAGACATTGACATAATTTTATTAAAAATTCAAATGAAAAGAAGAAAATTCTTTGAACTTGTTAAAAGTTATACGTTTTATGTTTAATTGAGAAAACTTGTTTTACAGTGCAATAGTAAATTATAAATTATATATAACAATATTTGTCTATTCAATCCTTTTGTTTCATGTAAAACTTAATTGGGTATCATCACATACGAATTATGATTGTGACGGTGCAGACACCTGTCAAGGTACACTGGGGAACATAACCTCAATCCGGCAGTCCAACCTAACCCGCGCCAAACTAATTCCCAAACGAGCCGATAGGTCGCGCTTCCCGGTAATTTCCCATAAACCAAGCAAATAATAGAAATTATAAATCACCGTGTAAAAATTCTCCCGGCATGCTTTGCTTTCAACGGCAAATAGTCCTGTACCTGCCGATTACGCGACATTGTTACGAGAAATCCAGAAGAATTTAGGCAATACATGTCTTCGTCCCCCCGACCTAAGAGAGAAGAAGACCAGACGAACCGGCTAGAAGAAGGATCAGAGATGGCGACACCACCGAGCACCAGTACCGTTCACATCCCTCCTGACGACCAGACAGAATTCAAGATGTTAGACCAGATCCGCAAATGGGGATGCCGCTTTGATGGAAAAGACGCAGTAACCTTCTGGGAGCAAATCCAGGACTTGAAAGAAGCCTACTCCGTGACCGATGAATTGTTGCTCAAAAGCTTGCCACAATTGATGCAAGGCGACGCAAGCTTGTGGTACCGTAACAACCGCGACACCTGGACTACTTGGCAGGAATTTGAGAACGAATTCAAATTAGCCTTCTATCCTGCAAATTACAGAAAGAAGTGGGAGAGAGAGTTGTTTGAACGCTGCCAAAGCCGAAGGAAGAATTCCAGAAATATGCGGTAGAGCAAATGACCCGCATGCGCAGACTAGGTGGCTTTACTGTAGAGCAAAAATTAGACCGGCTATACGACAACATGCTATACGAGAACTGGAGGAAATCTAGAAGAGGGCGCAGTCGGTCAACAAGGCGACCGAACGACCACCGAAACCTACCATCAACGCCGTAGAGCCGTACAAACGCAGCACACATTGCTGGCGCTGCAAGCAAAGAGGACACACCAGAGCCGATTGCAAGCAGCGGCCAAAGAAATTTTGCTCGCACTGCGGCAAAGATGGAATCCTGACCAGAGACTGCAAGTGCCATCCGCATCCGGAAAACCACCAGCCGGTTGGCAACAGGGCCGAGGGCAGCCAACCCAGACCAGAAACACCTCGGCAATAGAAATTGTCTATGACCCGCGGCCAAAAATACACCTGAAGCTGAATGGCCACCACCAGAAGGCGCTACTTGACACTGGGTCTGTCGTGTCTTACATACACCCAGATACGGCAGCCCGTGTCAATGCTAGTTGCCACCCGACTCAACAGGGAGCCAAGCTAGCCGATGGCACTGCACTGAAAATTTGTAATAGCGCTAACCTGACCACGATAATTGGTAACCAGACCAGAAAGTGCGAGTTTCAAATCCTGCCTGACCTGACCGTACCTGTATTAATAGGCATGGATTTGATCAGCTCGTTCCAGATCACAATACCAGCGCCGCCAACCGTTACACCGGCCGTGCCCGAAGTCAGCAACATCTCGCCAGGACTAGTTCCCAGAACCAACCAGGAGGAAGCGAGGTTACAAGCTTTCTTAGCCGAAGAACTGGCCAAATTTGCTACCGTGACCGGATTGACCGACAGAGCCGTACACCGGCTTCGCTTGAAACCAAACACCGAGCCTATCAAGCAAAAATACAGATGGCGCAATCCAGCTATGCAGCAAATAATCAACCAGGAGGTTGATCAAATGCTACGAGATGGCGTCATAGAACCATCCAGGAGTGCTTGGAGCTCACCAGTTGTCATCGTCAAGAAGAAGGATGGAAAGAATCGGTTCTGCATTGACTATTGAGAAACTTCGCGGGGCGAAGTACCTGTCCACGCTAGATCTAAAGAGTGGGTACTGGCAAATACCGATGGATCCAGAAAGCAGACCAATTACAGCGTTCACCGTGCCAGGTCGAGGACTAATGCAGTTCAAAGTCATGCCGTTCGGACTACATTCCGCTCCGGCAACGTTCCAACGACTACTCGACTCTATCATTAGCCCTGACATGGAACCACACGCTATGGTATATCTCGATGACATCGTGATTGCCAGCCAAACCTTTGACGACCACCTGAGACACCTAGCTGAAGTTTTCAAACGACTCCGAGAGGCCAACCTGCGAATCAATCCAGAAAAGTGCCACTTCTGTAGAGAACAACTGAAATACCTAGGACATATTATCGACAAGGATGGAGTGACAACCGACCCAGACAAAGTCAGAGCCATTACCAACCTGCAACCACCGAAAAATCTGCGAGAAGTAAGGCAGTTTCATGGACTCACCTCATGGTACCGCCGCTTCGTCAAAGATTTTTCGACAGTGGCAGCACCGCTCACGCGGTTGACTAGAAAGAACAGTAAATGGCGCTGGGGACCAGAAGAAGAAGAAGCGTTCCAACTACTCAAACAACGCCTTGTCGAAGCACCTGTACTTGCCTGTCCAGATTTCACTAAAGAGTTCGTCCTACAGACCGATGCCAGTGATTACGGATTGGGAGCCGTTCTGACCCAAGAGCTAGATGGAACCGAGCGTGTCATCGCTTATGCCAGTCGTACAATGAACGACACCGAACGCCGATACAGCGCGACAGAGAAAGAGTGCCTGGCCGTACTGTGGAGTATCCGCACATTCCGCGACTACTTGGAAGGCTACCATTTCAAAGTCGTTACTGACCACCAAGCCCTGAAATGGTTGGACAAAATTAACAGTCCAATCGGAAGACTAGCCCGATGGGCTCTAGAACTACAGGGCTATGACTTTGAAATTGTCTACCGCCAGGGCAGCCAAAATCAAGTAGCCGATGCTCTTTCCAGACAACCCCAGTTATGCGCTGTAGACGCAATCACCTGTCCGTGGTATACGCGAATGATGCGAGAGGTGAAGCAAGATCCAGATAACCCGACCTTCCATATCCAGGATGGCCAACTCCAGAAGTATATCCTGCACGATCTAAGCTTCAACGAGGACACCGAACACGCCAGATGGAAGATATGTGTACCCAGGGAGGACCGAGCCGAAATTCTACGCCAAAACCACGACGACCCAACCGCTGGACATCTAGGAGTGGCCAAAACGATTGCCAGACTAGCCAGGCGATACTACTGGCCAGGGATGTTCCGAGAGGCAGCGCGATACGTGAAAGCATGCCAGAACTGTTTGCAACATAAGGTATCGCAACAAGCTACCGGAGGGTTGTTACATACGACACCTGGTGATAACCCGTGGCAAGTAGTGAACGTTGATCTGATCGGCCCACTACCTCGTTCAACTCATGGCTTTACTTGGTTGCTTGTCATGCAAGACAAGTTTACCAAATGGGTTGAACTGAAACCCTTGAGAAAGGCAACAGGACCCGCTGTTACCGACGGAGTCAAGGACGAGATCGTACTACGCCACGGGAAGCCCGAGATAGTTACAACGGACAACGGGAGGCAATTCGTGAGCCATCAGTTCACAGAAATGCTGCGAGCCTACGGAATCCAGCACCGTACTACACCGCCGTACGCTCCGCAGTGTAACCCCGTTGAACGCACCAATCGGGTCATAAAAACCATGATCGCACAGTACGTAGAAGGCAACCACCGCACGTGGGAACAACACATTCCGGAACTCCGATTTGCCTATAATACGGCATGGCATGAGGCTACAGGATACACTCCTGCCTACCTGAACTGTGGCCGAGAATTATGCCAACCAGACCAGCAGCACCAGGACGAAAGTCACCAGCTACCAGAAGACCGTTACCGCCACCTCCAGGAAGCTCACGAATTAGTGCGCATTAATTTGGCCAAGGCGTTCCAAAAGCAAGCCCGCCATTATAATATGCGCCGACGTGAGTGGAAACCGAAAATCGGGGACCAAGTTTGGCTAAGAGAGCACCCTCTCTCAAACAAGATGGATGCAATCAACGCCAAGCTAGCTCCGAAATTCACCGGGCCTTACACCGTGAGGAAGATACTGTCACCTGTAATCTTTGACTTGAAAAACGATGAAGGCAAGTGGCGCCGCCACATCCACATCAAGGATTTAAAGGCTGCCCCACTCCAGAAAGATGTACCCCCACCATAGGCCAGAAAAACCGTATAAAAGGAGCGGAAAACACCGAGAAGCCACAGTCATGAATCACCGACGGTGGCAACAACAGTGCTGGGAACGAGCTCATCATCGCTTCCCCGATTGGGTCACTTTGGACGCTTACCCACGAGAAGCCAGCCGGGACCCGGACGAATTTCTACGCGAGTGGATGCACCGGCTGGGACACCAGGCCTAACAACTACACTCGTTTCATGATTAAAAAATATCAGTTAAATAGAATTTTAATAGATTTTATTAATAAATTCAACAAAGGAAACTCGATGTGTTCAAATCAATGGAACAAAGGGATCATTGTGATGTAAACGATACTGACAGTGAAAAAGAAGAAGCAAACGAAATTAATCGGTATTTGTAGATATGTAACTGATTGATGGAAACTTTGAATGGAAAACTTGTGCAAAGCCTTTTGCTGGTCCTTAGAACTGGTAAGAAAACTCGATACAAAAGTTCGAAGCAGTTTTTGTTATTAATTGTACATTGAAATTTATTGTATATACAGCTGTACAAGATTGTATAAAACGAATTTTATTGATGCATTTTTTTTGGATGGTGTAAATTACAAATTATACGATTCTAAATCTCACGCACTTTTAACATTTATTAAATTTTAAATCAATGATTCAGTAACTAAAGACATGAAATTTATTCATTGCTTTTAAACGAAAATCCTTACTTGGATTTGAAACAACTTTTAGCCGCGGTAATATCAGAAGTACTAAACTAATGTAATTTATTATAATTTGTGTAAATTATGCTATAATGATTATATACCAGAAGCGAAAAACTTTGCATTTTTGTGAAATTCTTGTTCATTTCTTTCGTCTTTGAAAACGATTACTTACAACAATAAGATTGCATAATACACTTTAAATGTTAGACAATATCTAAAGACTGATAATCAATGCATAAAAATTGCAATGTATCATTGACTGGCATAATAAAAATAAAGTACATAAAAACGAAAATTGATATATTCAAAACTTTGACATTTTCTACTCATAACTTATTCTGATTCTGAATATTTTCTATGTTCATCTTTATTTCTCAGCTTTTTTCATTCTAAAAACATGTACACATAATGTCATGTGCGTACTGCATAACAATAGTACAGTTTTAAATATATCAAACGGAAATAGTATTTTAAATATTTATAAATAAGAAAAATATGAAATGTAATAGCTGATAAACATTTGAATTGTAACACAATCTTGAAAAGATCAACTCATCAATATTTTATGATCAAAAATATAAGAAAAAAGGAACCTGTGCAAATGTTTATGAAAATACGTTCGTTTGACTTTGATAACTACTTAACAATTTATAATTAAAAGTTTTATTTAATAATCGTAAGTTTATAAACATTTCTTTTCGTGCACAACATTTTTATAACTGTTTCGACGCAATCACGCTCTACAAGTAATCGTAACTGTAATCGTAATCGACTGTATTTTTATAAAGCGATTGTGATAAACCGTTTCATAACGGCGATTAACCGGTTATAAGCGAAAGAAATTGTTCCCGGTTTTCATGTCACTTGATGAAATAATTGGCATGTCTGAAGAATTTTTAAATTTAATGACATTGCGTGTGATATTTGCAACAGACAGGGAAAGGAAGAAAAACTTAAATTGAAAAGATACTGAAGCAAACATTTGGGTGTGTTTCATAAAGTATTGAATTTGTATTGCACATACAAATTATTGTCATGTAAATTACGACACACCAAACAGTTTGATAATTTTATATCAAATATCATATTCAGAATATTATAGTTTGTATGACCAAATAGTTTAATTCATATCATCTAAACTTAGAAAATAATCTTACGAAGATGCTTTAAGAGTAAATAAATTGTCTTTTGAGAAGAACATTTTTTTATTGAGACTAAAAATGTTTCAACAACAGCTGTGTTTCTTCACTCAAAAGAACCTTTCAGAGTATTGTATGAATTCTCGGTGAAAAAAAATTAAGCTCTGTGCATATTAATAAAGTTATTAACATTTTACGATATTAATAAATTTCCTTGAGCGGGGTCAACAGGATCAAGTCCTTAGCTTTGAGAATTGCATTGTAAACAGAGTCCTTCCACTGTCCGTCATCTTTCAATATGCCGAATCTTTTAGAGGTTTTCTTTCTTAGCTCCAAACTCATGACGGAACACCTTAGTGCTGCTTCTGCGAAGTCACTTATTCTCTTTGGCTCTGTTCTTTTGGGCTTTCGGTTGATGACCATATCTACATTGTACTGTATCCATTCAATAAGTGGCTTTATTTCAACCATCTCATTATTGTGTGGCGCCTCCGTTGGAACACAGGAAGCCAGTTGAGGACATCCTATCACTCTAGGTAGCCCCTTAATATCTAATTTTTGTTCAATGGGGAAAACACACTTCCCGTAGCCTAAATGGAAAAGATACATTGGATAAATCGGCACAACCATTGCCACCCTAGAGATAGTCAAGGCTTTAGGGTTATCCATTGCTTTCTCGTTTCCAGTTATACCATATACCGTGTTTATGTGTGTAATAGCCGCTTTCAAGATAGGAGTAGCCTTTTTAGCGATTTTTTCCAATTTTGTGCCCCTATTAATGAAGATCATACAAATCAGAAGAAGATCGTTGATCAAACTCTTGTCATAAATGAGTCTCTCTCCGCCATCCTCAATCTTGAATGCCCTACCTTTATCATTGAATTTGCCAATTATTGACAAGAGGATTTCTTTAATATCTACACCCTGGTAGACACATGCTTCAGACATCTCTTTCAAGATACCTAAAGTAGGCTCATTTTTCAAATGACGGATCAAATCTTCACTGAGATTTCCTAATGAGATTTCCTTTGTCAAATGTTTAGCTAATTTCTCAGTCAAATCATGAATCTCAAAATTTTCGCCCTCCATGCCTTCTCTCCACCTTTGAACAATTTGATTAACATCAAAGAGTCCACCTTTGTCCCCAGTTATACTTACAACATTCATCCAAGTCAATAAATTGGGATCAGTCAGGTCAGGGTTATCCGGAATCTTCACCCCAGTCTCTTGTTCCAGAGCTTTCAGGATCATTAGTTTTTGAGTCTGCATGGTCCTTCCGGCAAATTCGTCATACTTGGGAAATTTCACTTCTCCGACTCGATCACATGCTCTAGACACCCCCTGTTTTGGGTCTAGCTGGGATGTTTGTGGAGAGGACATTGCTGGGGATAGACTACTCCTTTGAGAAGATGCCGAGCTAGAAGATCCTGGATTTTTCTTGCGCTTTCCTATACCGCTAGGTTCAGATTCAGTTCCAGATCTCGATCTAGATGTTGTTATTTCTTGGATCTTCTCGGCAAAGAAGGAGTCGGGGACAAATTCTTTGGAGACAGCGTTAATCAAGACCCTATATAATTGATTGTAATTTTCTTGTTTTACCGCTTCTCGGAAATCTTTGAGTGCTAATGACTCACAAGCGTAGTCTTCACTCAATCTGCTTAGCTTTTTATGCCAATCCCCTCTGATGCAATCTGCAAGTTCAGGGAAGTTCTGCTTGAGATGTCTCAAGGCCTCCAACAGGAGAGTCTCACTGGCGTTTAACTCTTCCGCAAAAGCGTACACCGCTCTAAGGTAGAGAAGAGCCTGTTTATAATCCTTTTGTAAATCCGTGGTGACAGCTTATATCAACTTTACACAATTAGATTCTTCCTAAATAGGAGTAGTAGATTGATTATCTGTAGGCAATGGTCCGAAAATGTTAATTTATGAAAATATTTTTTTCTGAAATGAACTTGAATGGAAACGCTCTTAATAAACGATATTATATACAAGTAAAATACTTCAAACGTTGATCAACTTTATCAAACATTCAATATTTTGATAATCAATCATTGTAAAAAGTGCAAATTAAACCAAACAATTTTTTAAACAATCTTTTGTCTGGGAAAGAAGTGTGCGAATCACCGCAGAATATTATAAATAGTTCATTTATAGTTGATTATATATCTAAAATTACTTTTTAACTCGCTCGATCATTGTAAATATCTCATAATTAATTGTAAAATATTGTGAAATAAAATTTTTATACAACAGTACAATCATTGACTCCTCCTTTTCTCCCACGGAGAAATTGATTTGGCCATTTTTGTGACATTCGCTGCACTTGTTGTACAGAATAAAAGATAAATCAACGAGGACCGAAGACTCGATGTGGTATCCCAGATACTCATTCATCATAACGTAAGTAGATAAGGAAACTGACGTTGCGATAGTATATAATTTAACATTTTTCGACATGGCTGACAATTATGAAGCAAGACAATAGTCATCTGCTCTATAAAATCAACATTATCTTTTGACGTGGTGAGGGTAAATGTGTCATAAACGTTTTTGACAGTGATATACACTATTAACTCACTCACAGACAATATGTTAATATAAATAAATCGACCCATTTTCTAATTGCTCAGGCATAATCAAAACTGTTTGAAATACTTTTTCTTTTTTTTTCTCATCCTTTTCTAATAGCAATCTCGAATAATTATGTTCAAACCGGTTTTTTTTTTTTTTCTGGAAAGATATTATTTTAATTTTTGTAAATTAGTCTAACGGTTTAATTGTAATGTAGGAGAATAGTCATTCGAATTAATAAAATGATACCGTTAAGGTGAAATAGAAGTACGTCTAATAAATGCAAGACACAATTTTAAAACCAATATTGAATAGAAATATATTTGATGAAAAATTTAAAAATAATAAAATTTGTCTAAGAAGGAATAGTTTCAGAAACAATTTTCTAGACAATACGTACGTCTGAAAAATTCGACCGAACTAACGTTATCATGGAAGATGTCTCGCACCGAAAAAGAGAACTTGGTAAACCATGGTGAAATTACTCCAAATCAAACTGTTTCAAAAGTTTCAAATACTTTCAACGTTCTTGTCTTTCTTAATGGAGTCTTAGAATATTACTAATATCGTGGTTTTATTCTGCAAACAAACGTAACTTTGATATTGACATACCTTTATAATGCCACCAAGAAATTATGAAAATAATATTCATGTTGAAGCTCGCGCTGGCAAGCTGCTATCTTTTAATTAAAAATTATATATTTTGTGACACATAGTTTATGAACAACTAGAGAATTGAATAAAAAAAATGTTGTACAAATCAAATTTAAGGTTTGTACGTTGATAGTAATTTAATAATTAAAAATCATATTAAAACGCATTCAATAAAAGAAAACCGACCTCATTTGTGTTTTAGACGATTCCTTTCCGATAAAACTTCAACTGTGTCAAATATTATTATATGTGGTTCGACATTGATTACAAGTTTGTCTCCCATGTTTGATATTCTATTTTACCTTGAGATGACGCCCAAGGCTTAACTATTAAGAATACAGATTTCTCAAGTGCAACAAATTATTTAATAATTTTAATTGTAGAAGATGCTAATTAAGTATCCAAAGGAAAAGAATGTCATCTTTATCAATTTACTCTATTGTAACAGACTTTCACCAGGCATCTAAAGAAAGGTACTTTGGTAGAATTTTTGATGATGTAAGTTTACGTCCTCTTGCAGCTCAAAAGATACTGCACTAAAAACTTTATATCTGTAGCATCCAGGCGAATACAGTAGGCCATTATAATGGTGCATTTATTCGGATTCTTGAGATATTTTTCTTTGCTGTGCGCCGTGATGATTACGAACGAGTTATTATCTAGCCACAATCATTTCGTTGAAATTTGTCTTTTTGTTTTTGAAATGTGTCAAATGATGATAAACATTAAATCACGTATGGATGAATAAAAAAATGGTAAAGGATTTCAGTTATTCAAACAGTTTATTATTATTCTTTTTTTTTTTTTTTTTTTTTTTTTTGATAAAACAAATAAATTTATCAGTTAAAAAAATTTTTTAAGCACTCGTCGACATAAAAAAATGAACAATTTTCAATTTAATTATTAGTTATTTCTTTTTAATTTATAAATAAATTATTTATTGTAAATATTTAATTAATGCCGCAAAAACATTTCTGATAATAAAATTATATTTGGTTGATAATTAAAAACATATTATCGGCATCGTGCGTTAAATATATAATACAAATACTTATAAAAATAATTGCGTTGTAAAGTTTAACATTGTTTTCTTATCATGTAAAAAAAAATAATTTTGACCTGTTTATCCGAAGAATTGTAAATTTATATTGATTAGAAATTCCAGTAAACAAGAATCGTGTAGAATCAATTAAAAAATTAAAGAATATGATTCGATCGAAATAAATTACATTGATTTTCACAGTATGCGAATCTTTGAACTTTTGAAGTGTGAGGATTAAAAAAAATTACTAATTTGGCTAATTCATTTTTCTTAGCTCGGTAAATTTTAATATGCTCATAGTAAATTCAAGATTGTTACAAAAAATTCTATTTTATTATCTGATTGTAAATTAATGCACAATTAACGTTAATGAATAGCAATTCTGCGCCCGCCGTCCAGGCGAGCATCGACATTTCGTCATAATAATCGCCGGCTCACCTCCATCTGTTCACCTTTCCGGCTTATTATATGAAAGCTGCCATATCGTTGGACGGGACAGACAGTTCAATGCAAGCCACTGGGGCGACAGGGTATTCCGCGTCAATTCGTGCCACACCGGTCATCTACTCTTAAACCACGTGTGCCCCTAATCGAATGTCGCGATTCCAGTCAAACCAATTTTACACGACATGCTATTGCAACTTTAGCAGTAAATTCGACGTATTATTTCCAAAATTACTATCTTAAGACGGATCGAAAAAATTGCCGTTTGCCTGATTTTCTGATCCAAACGTTGAACCACTTTGACTGCAAGATGACGCAGAAAGTGGTACCCGCGTCGAATCAAACTACTCAGCAAGTAGCTGCCAATGGTACCCAAACTAGCACCCAAAATGGACATAGTAGTCAGAATAATGGTCAAGAAAATGGCCAGGCAAATGGTCCAGGAACGATTACCGAGACGGTTAAAATGAAAAGGGAAATCGGGTTGTTGGATGCAATTTCTGTGATAATTGGCGTGATAATTGGTTCGGGTATTTTTGTGTCACCCAAGGGGGTCCTGAAATACAGCAATAGTTATGGCCAAGCTTTGATTGTTTGGGTTCTTTCGGGAATTATGTCTTTGATAGGAGCTTTGTGTTATGCAGAATTGGGTAAGTTAATAAAAAAGTGTTATATATTTAGTAGGTACCAAGAACACTGTAAAAACCAGTGTTTTGATTTGCCTTATTTTTTTATTTCTTTTTTTTTTATTTCTCTAAGATGCTTTTGGTGTCTCAAACGTAAAAAAGTCTCAAAATAAGATACTTCGGTATTTAGTAAGCGGAATTCATGAAATTGATTAAATTAACAAAAAAATGTGATTTAAATAAGTATTATTGAAATGCGCTATACACAAACTGAGTTTTCTTTTTCTTCACAGATGATTTAGTTATTTTGATTGAAACAATTCAACCAAATGATTAAATTGAATCTATTAAATATACACTTTGATGCAGCCAGAGTCATTCAATCGTGTAGTCTACTTTGAAATATTTGTAATTCTAAATGAAATAATAATACACCACACAGAACACATTTTCTATCATATTTTTATTTTATCGCACTCTTATTACGATAAAATTCTTGGTCGAATTTCATAAATTTATTATAGTTCATTATTACAATTGTTCAAAGAACTTATTGAACAGACTTCATTATAAATTTTAGTGTTACAGATTAAAGCTTGAATGTCTAATAATTTCTACAAATTAGAACTTTCTTATCAACATTTCTTATTTTTTGGAATGAAAAATATCAGTTAATTTTCGTTATCAACTATTACATAAGACTTTTAAATTATATACAATATATCAGTTACACTTCCTACACATTGATCATTCATTAGATTTATTTATTAAAATCGACGCAAGTCAATCATAAATTAGAAATGTGTTCTCGCGAAATTGATTACAACATTTATAAGAAATATTTGCAAATGACACTGCCGTCTGAATGAAATGACAAGATTGTTGAAGCGTGAACTTGTTGGAGTTATGCTAAGGAAACTTCATTCAGCTAATTATTTATAACATTAATAATAAAAAACTTCATCAGAAATCCATGAGTAACGTTTATTTTAATCATAATGTAATGTACCTCATTTTGTGACAGTAACTTTACTAATTTCAATGATGATTTATTTTTTATTTAAACTGCATAAACGTAATACGATTTATTTTATTTTATTTTTTCTTTTTTTTTAACAAAGACGTTTCCTGCTTGAATGACTGTTCATACGGCAACTAATTTATGTAACCCATATAAAAAGATTGAGTAATTGAAACAACTGAAATCGAAGTGCAACATAAAATAATGATGTTGCAATACTAATTTTTAATGCATACCGTTAATATTGATAAAACTTATCTAATCTGTAAGAATTTTGGAAATAATGCATTAACACTCTCTGTTTGAAACAGTTAATTAAAAGACTAGGTTTCTGTGTCAACATTTGTAAATTTCAAGCCACACAAATGAAATACGATATCGAACTCGATGAAATGATGATTTATTAGTCAATCTTTGCTAAAGAATTAACAGCACAAATAAAACTGATTGACGGTATACTGTTTAAGTCTTTGATGTTAAATCATTACCGATGTTGCAACGTTGAATGATCCGTATTTGATAAATGTGCATTTCATATTGATGAAATAAAGTTTACCACCAGCATTATCGGTATCAATACAATATCAACCGAATAAATATGTATACATATAACATTTCAAATGATAAAGTTCGACATGGAATTGTTTAATGTTTATTCAGTATTTAGTTTGATATTCAATCAACGTCCCGTTCATTGTTTCAACAAGAGGAAATCTTTTTGAATTATTAAAAATAATTCTTATTTTAACAAGATATTCTGACTAATTAATTCACTTAAAATTTTCTTTAGATCAATTTTATAAGAAAATTATTAATACAATTATTGTCCTTTAACGAATTCATAATCAGGAAATGTTTTGAAATGTTTGTTTGAATAAAGTAAATAATTTCGTTCTCGTGTTATACTTGGAATCGTAAGTTCATGTGAACATGATATCCTTAATTTCAGGTACCATGATACCAAAATCAGGTGGCGACTACGCATACATTAATTACGCTTTTGGTTCTTTGCCGGCATTTTTGTACCTGTGGTTTGCGTTATTTATTTTATTGCCAACTGGAAATGCTATTACTGCGATAACGTTTGCACAATACACACTACAGTCTTTTTGGTCAGGTTGTGAGCCACCGTATGCAGCTGTGAGACTGCTCGCTGCAGTTGTCACGTGTAAGTAATTATTTGCCAAAATAAAGAAAACATTTGCTATCAATTTCGTACGTATCACAAACAACCGTCACAGTTATAGCGTAGTAAATTAACTATACATTGTACAATTTCAACTTCGAATTACTTTGCAACATATATTGAAACTGACTAAACACGGAAAATAATGTCAGTATATATCATTCATTCTATTTATCTATCGGATTATTATAATTTACCTTGTTTAATTATTGCAATCTGCTTCAATTGTATTCAATTTTTTCTTATAATAGCATTTTTTTAATTTTCACGTTTGAATCATGTTATGATAATTAAACAATTGCATTCAAGGTTTATTGACAGCTATAAATTGCTGGAACGTCAAAGTAGCAACGAAGGTCCAGGAACTGTTTACGGGAACCAAAGTTCTAGCCCTTGTAATTATTATAATTTCGGGCATTTACTGGCTTGCGGCAGGACACACGCAACATTTTCAAGACCCTTTTGAGGGTTCCAATTTTAAACCTGGTTACATTGCGCTGTCCATGTACTCCGGCATATTTTCTTATGCAGGATACAACTTTTTAACTTTCATCACTGAAGAATTGAAGGAACCTAACAAGTAATGATACTTTACAACATTAATTAACATACAAATAAATAATGAAATAACATTTTTAAGTAATGATAAACTTACACCGAGAAAATGATAATCCATAAAAATTGTAAAATTTTCAATGGGTTCATTGGTCGATGAAGAGAAATCTAGATGTACCATTATTGTGAGTTTATTACAATACGATAATGTTGATAATTTATAATATAGTTTTCTCGGAGTGATATGTAATATTCACAGGCATATTTTTTACTTAAGCATATAAGCATAGAAATTATTAATGCCTGATTTATGAATTTATTTTCTCAGGAATTTGCCTCGTGCCATTTGTATCTCTATGCCAATTGTAACAATTATTTATGTTATGACTAATGTGGCTTACTTTGCCGTTTTGACGCCAAACGAATTATTATCGTCGAACGCTGTAGCAGTGGTAAATTTCTAAACAATTTTTACAGCCTTTATGCACCTTGAATTTCAATGACCGTTTATTAATTGTGGTATTAAATTAAGAATATTTCTTTAATGATTTTACTATTCTTCGTAGACATATGGTGGAAAATTTTTGGGGATGTTTTCTTGGATCATGCCGGTATCTGTAGCCTGTTCGACTTTTGGTGCATTAAATGGCGCTATTTTTACGTCATCGAGACTTTTCTTCGTCGGTGCGAGGGATGGAAATTTACCCGCAGCTATTTCTTTGATCAACGTAAATAATTTGACGCCCATGCCAAGTGTAATATTTTTGGTAAGATTTACATTCACATAATGTTACTTCCAAGTAATTACTGTAAAAAATGACTCAAAAAATTACATATAATGATGTGTTAAAATATTTTATGCAAGAAAGTAAGTAGTTTAAAACTATTCAACTTCTCATTATAAGCAATTTTTAAAGATACATACTTTCAGTGTTCATTTACTAAACCAATTACAAAAAAAAAAAGTAGTAAAATTTAAATTAGTATTTACTTGCAGAAGGTAAATAATAGATCTTTCTTATTTAATTGCCAATTTCAACCTGTTCTATTAATTTATTTAATCCACAATAACGTAAATATTTGTTAATAAAATACATTGTATTATGTAACGGATTTAATCTGATTTTATTAAGACTTTAAATTATCGCGATAAATCAATTACTGTTCCACGAATTGTCAAATGTGTCGATAAAAAAAGATATTTTTTCATTTACAGTGTCTTATCACGTTGGCGATGCTCGCAATAGAAGATGTTTATACTTTAATTAATTATTCGACTTTTTCGGAAGCTGTATTCACAGCGACATCAGTTGTTGGATTGCTCTGGCTCAGGTACAAAGAACCTAATGCCGAGAGACCGATAAAGGTATCATAAAACAATTATGTTTTTATAATTAAACGTGTTAACATTATATAATTAAATATATGAATATCTAAAAATGCTTTTTTTTCAATTTTTTTTCATTAATAAAATTAATGATTAGTAATACAAACTAAAATAAATGATTCATTACGTCAATTCATTTCAGATAAATATTATTCTGCCGATTTTTTTCTTCACGATTTGTATATTTTTGTGCATTTTGCCTATCACCACTTCTCCCTGGGAAGTCGGCACCGCGACAGTATTTATTTTGTTGGGAATACCAGTGTATTATGTGTGTGTTTGGTGGAAAAACAAGCCACAATGGTTGCTTCGGGCGTCGGGTAAGACTTGTTGTGTAACATTTACCTGACACTTCATGTAACGATTCGTATCAAGACTAACACAATTATTTTCGCTCTGATTTCAGAACAATTGTACTTGTTTTGTGCCAAACTTTTTATGTGTGTTCAAGAAGATAAGAGCGACTGAGGGAAGCAGCCGGTGTAGGAACAAATTTTCGCCGTCATACAGTATCGAATCACGCAAGTTTGCGATTATATCTAGTACATATCATTGGGATAAAAAGTATTAATACTTTTTACTGAATGTGAAACGACTTGTGCTCATTGAAATGAAACTTTCTATGTTTTTACAGTAGCATTTTAAGGACGTGATATAAAAATGGCCCCGATTGTTAGGGATTTAATAACAACTTGTTTTATAGAAAAGAAAGTTATTAATTTTATAACTGATTTTCAATTATAAATATAACGATAAATTTTTACCTTAGAAAAAATATTTATTCTTAAAGATAAACACGTTACAATAATTTTATATTACGTAAATTTAATACATCTGTTTATTAAATTTAAAATTGAATACGAAATAATTATTTATTTAATTGATTTATTTTATCGAATGAACTTTCGAAATTGCAGCGAATATTCATCGACGTAATTTCCACAATCGTTATCAGTCGAAATGTAAAAAAAAGAATATAAGTAACTTTTTTCTAAATATTTGCCAAAATATTTTGACAATGTCTTGAAAACAGACAAATTATATTTTAGTATAAACGCACTTGAATAGTTCATAAAATAGCAAAAATAGAATTATAGTTTTGAATATTTAAGGTACCCTTTCACCTTGTTGGGTCAGAAAAAAAGAAGATTTTCAAGAATTTTTTTTGGAAAAGCAATACAAGTTGGAAGTCCAATTTTTTTTGCCATTCATTTGTTCATGTTTGAACTATATTTTGCAATTTTATTAATTTATTAAAGTCAAAATTAATAAT
>JABFOV010000081.1:0-58131 GCA_022817685.1 Aradophagus sp. ZL-2020 | reverse complement strand
CGTATCTGTTTTTTTTTTTCTGTGAGCAGCGTTCATAGGTTTGTTGGGAGGTTCTGTTGTCGTGTAGTTTTTTTTTTTTTTTTTTTTGAAGGAGGAGGGGACGTGATGGGGTGTGGGGGGGGGCGGGGGGTGTGTGTTGTGTTTAAAAAAAAAAAGAGTTGGGGTTTTTTTTTTTTTTTTTTTTTTTTTTGTTATGTTTGTTTTTGTTTTTTTTTTTAAATATTTTTTTTTTTTTTTTTTTTTTTGGTTTTACTTTATGTGTTTTGTTTACGTTTGTTTGTTTACTTTATGTGTTTATATGTCGAGTTTGTGTTTATGTTTGTATTATTTATCTTGACGTTTCATACTTTGCTTCATTGCAAAGCAAAACGAATATCCTTCGAAAGCAAAACGATACTTTTAAGACTGTAACATTAAACACGCGAACTTTATCGAGCATGCCGGCCTATTCTCTCACGATCTGCGTTGTCTTAGGTAAACGTCACGAGCCATTTGTTCGCGATAGTACGTCAACACCTGACGCATCGTGTCGCGGCTTTAACGCGGCCGATAAGGTCAGTACCGTTGTTACGTTCTCGGAAAGCATTCAAAAGTTACGGGGCTTATAAAGTTAATTAGCAGTTTTATTGAATCAGCCGAGTTAAGCGAACAATCGCTCGCAGCAATCCGTGCATTACGTTTCAGCCGAAGGAAATTACAAACGCGACTTGATCTCATTTTTCGTATCAATGGGCTTTTGATGTTGAACAAAAATGCGTTTCACTTAATTAGAGGACAGACCGACTTTTTTCGCTTCGCTACAAATTGCTTTGATACGGCGGATATTTCACGTTAATTTTTGACTCGCGTTAATTATCGTTCAATACCACCGATTGGTTTGGAAACATAATTAAATTCACGAATGTGTTTGTCGCGGCCGAATGTATCAAGGGAATTAAAGCCCGTCAAACTTTTCATAGTTGCATTAACAGTCCCGTCGCTTTCTCCTTTCTTTTTTTTTTTTTTTTTTTTTTTTTTTTCTTTCTTTTTCTCTTTCAAGACACTTTTGCCGCCAAACTTTTTTGACCCAAGTTAGACACTTTTGGATCAGTCGTTTTTTTAGTCCCGTGTCGTCGCCGAAGCGGATAATTACTTTATGTTTATGTACAATTGTAAATTTAAAAACGTGACTGTTATAACTATGAAACATTTCAAAAAAAAGTTACGCCACGCTTGTAAAAAAAGAAAGAAGAAAAAAGGTTTTGACACTTTTTCCCCGCGCATTCCATCAATAAGTTTTATGCCAACATAATAAAAGATGTGGCAATTTTCGTTAATATCTTGTTCAATGTTGATTTTACGGCGCACGAAAAAAACAGTTGTATTGTTTTGGCTAGATTAATTATTCAAATTGACGTGTGTGCGTTGAAATTATAAACGGTTATTGAAGAAACATCATGACAACGTTGCGCTTGTATTCCAAATAATTAATATTGATGTAGTTTCACGCGGAAGCAATTCGTTGTTGATTTTATTTAATTGTCCCATAAAATGTTTCATTCTAAGATGATATTTTAATTTATTCCCAGAAGGTAGCACAGTTTTTGCTAATACGTGTATCATTTATGACACTCATGATTATGAATTAACTGCAATCGAGACGAACTTTTGATACGAAAGGAATGAATGTTTGTAATATACGTTTCTTTGGCGCGCTTTTCTTTTTCACTTTTTGAAACATTCACGTGCTCGTGTTTCCTAGCGTGCCACGATGTACGATAAATGAACAAAGTGAAAAGAATTCTTCTTTCTGCCTCAAAGTACGACATTAAAATGAGAACGCGATAAAACTTCTTGTGTTAAATTTGATCGGGGCAAAAAGTTTTAGATTTCGAATGATCGAATTTATTCTTAGTTGGACGATTCGCTGTAGCAGCGGAATGATTGTATTCAATTTTATAAAATGTATATTGCAGTTTATTTGCGTATTGAGGAAATTAATTGTTTATCATCTTCATTAATAAGAATTTTCGAAAATACGATCCCACTGGCTTGAAAGTTGACATTGCATTTTTCATGCCGTTAGATAAGAAAATAGTAACGCTAAGATCACAATATGGAAAGCTTCAATTAAGCGCTGCTGCTTTTAGGAAATCTGTTATCGGCATCGCAAAATTATCAGTGTAAATTTATGACTTGGTCTCGATGAAAGTCGATTGTGAATTTACAATTCAAATCGGAAAACCAACATGTCTTATCGGTGTAAAATTAACTGCTCCGACTAAAGGCTTGATGATACAAATTAAATGCCATTAAATAACAGTGCCGTTTCATTTACCGAAAAAGATGATAAACAATTAAACAGTTGTGTCAAATCTGTGTGATATCAGGCTTAACTTACATTGGTTAAAGTTGATAATATATTTGTACAGAATTTTTAAATAAAATTATTATATTTTAGATTTTATTTGTTTCTATACAACTGTTTAATTGTTAGAGCAATTGTTTCTCAGTCGGGGACTTTGTATAAATTAACTATTATTTTTGAAGATGGTTTTGAAGACGGTGACAGCTTCGAGGAAAAATGAAAAATTGTAAAATTTCAAAAAACGTAAATTTTATTGCCAACAGTGTAAAAACAAATGTCTGATACTGAGACATTTTTGTTCCGTAAAAACAAAATATAAAAAAAATATAAAAAATATCTCAAAGTGAGACACTTTTGTGGCAGAGCAATATGATAAATTGTTTATGAAATACATTTTTCGACCACGGCAAAGACCTATACAAACTTTAAATTTCATTTGTAAGAAATGATTTTCGAAATCCATCTTTCTTAACATTTTAACTTTGAGAGTGGAAAAACTTGACTATATTTAATCTTATTAAAACTTTCTTATATCTTACACTGATTCGACGAGAGGCAAAGTTTAAATGCATCCTCATTTAAAATCCTGATAAAATGTTGAAAAAATGATTAATCTTCTTAACTCAGCTTGATGGATATGTATCCGAAACAACAAGACCGCTGTTTAGAAGTAACGGGTAACGTTTCAATTTCGACATTTCGCCACCCGAAAAGAAATGTCACGAAAACAGTTAATCGTGTCGTGTGTTTACAACTTAGAGACGATTATATGTGTATCTGCACTGAGAAAAATACACTTCTCATAACAGTCGACATATCTTTTTCTTCGCAATCCTTTTTAATCAATGTGAATTACTTTGATTTAAAAGTATTTAATTGCAAGAAAAAGATCCTTTCGAACGTAGAACTGTTTCCTAAACTGAAAATTTTTGGAGTCATTAAAAATCGTGAATTTTACTAATTAAATAGCTCATCCATTATATACAACTGATACAATTTAATTATGTAAATAAAAATTTGTCCTATTCTCGACACGTATACAACAAGTATATGAGCACAATATCAGCGAATGTTTCGAATACCAGCGATATTTCTCTTCCTGTGTTTCCGTCAATAAATCGCAGCAAGAGTAATATATCAAAGAAAGAGTAGACGCCGAGTATTTGACAATTTTGATTTCTTCACGGTAAAGCAACCCTCCGCGAAACGCTAATGGAAATCGGGACTGTAACAATTGCCGAAAGTGCGGCGGTGAAAAGCGTGTGGTTTGGAAGTGCGGGCGGCCTGCCTTGCGGAAAAACAGCGATACACTTTAGCTATCGTCGTGAGCGATCAGATAAGCATCGACACGAAAGCCAATGGAGAGCCGAGGGGGACGATCGGCCTACCTCTGACCAGAAGTCTCGCAGGTGGCGAGGTCAACGAATCCTGCTGATTGAGATCCCCGGGTGTGACCTGACATTCCCAGTTGGCATCGTCGAGGTCGAGCTGTGCGTTCCTGATGAGCAGCGTGCAGTCGCCGTCGCGCTGGCTCACCCACTCGTACTTGTGCGTAAATATTCCCACGGGCCTGTGGTTCTTCTGCCAGATGCACGTGCCCTTCTTGTCGTGGACCGTGCACCGCAATTGAACGTCGTCGCCGGCGGAGACCTCCTGGTAGCTCGCCGGGGTCTCCGCGAAGCGCTGCTCGGCGCGAGAGCCGCGCGGCGCCGAAAGCGCGAGCGCCAGCGCCAACCACCACGCGAAACCCATCGATCGAAACTCGGAGCCGATCGAGCTAGCGGTCCCAACCGATCCTCAACGCATGTCCCGCGGTAAAACGCAATCACTGGCTCGCGCCGCTTTCGAATGTCGGCACGGCGCTCGAAACTGGCGGGCGCGGGAAATTCAAACGCCCGGGCGAAAGGCACTTGGCGCCGGGGCGCGCCGCGCGTTCCCGCGAACGTGGCAGCGGTGAGTGGTCGGCGCTTTCGCGAGGGCAATGTCGACCGTTTGACAGTGCGCGGCGTTCTGAGCCAAGTGTCGAAGCGTGAGTCGAGGCTGCTTGGGTGGGGCGGCGCGAAGTGCGGGTGGGGAGCCGGGCGGGCTATCTTGGAAAGTCCGTAACTAGCAAGAGTTGCTAATCGGCTGCCCCTTCCGGGAGTTTGGCCGATTCGAGTGCGCGAGTCACGACTCGGCCTGAAACGGAGTGGCTCGTGTGGCGCTCGCAATCGATACGCTATCCTGAATATCGATACACTTTTGCTGAAAGTATCGATGTTTTTATTGAAACAATATGTGTAGAAGCGATTCTACGGAGTATCAGTACTCGAGTTTTAAGTATATTGGTACCTGGTATCATTGTTTTTTGTTAATGTCATTCACCGAAGAAAAACAGATGGAAATCATTCGTCTCAGTAAAAAACTCAGTGGAAAATCATTGAATCATTATATATATAATAATAATAATTTTTTTTTGTCGACAACTAAGTAGCAACAATTTTTTTATGTAAGAAATCATCATTTCATCGAGTTTGACATCAATTTAGTTGGTGGCTGTGCTAACTTTTTGTGGATCTTAGCAAAGTTTTTGATTTTGACGATCAAATAAATCGCGACAAATGTTTTTCTTTCACAACTTATTTACGACTAATTTACGGCAAATTATGTTGTAAATATTTTTCAATTTTGAGTAAATTGTTATTGTAACTTCTAGGACGTTGCTGAAACGCCTTATTAAAATCGCCGATCGAATACCGAAAGTATATCCTACTATACTTTCACCAAAAAGGAGATTTGATTTTATCAACCAAATTTTCGATTGTTTCACCAAGCAATCGAAACAACTGCCAAACACGAAAAAAATGATTCTCAGCGCAGGTGGTTCGGTAACTGTAACGAAACAAATTGGCTGAATCAACGAAATCTTGTTGCTCACGATATTTGTCACGATACAAAAACGTATGCTAATTAATGATCGATATCGAAATATCGATACTAGCCGCGAAAAAAGTATCGGCCTGTATAGATCGCTAGCGATTTTTCGCCTCGTTCGAGCATCGTTGCTAGCAAGGGAATCTAGGTCGTGAGCATTGCGATGCCCGGGGGCCGCCGACTGGAACACCGCGCCGAGCACTGAACACGCCTGCTCGGCGAACGTAAGACGGACCCCAAACGTCGAGCCATGCGTGCGTATCCAACCCTGTCTCCTCTCGCCACGGCCAGCCTGCTATCCTTATTATTCGAGCGTGTTATCATTGTGCCACGCTACGCTAGCCTGGCCTTTGCCGGATCGTCTTTCTCGCTCGCCGGCCGCGATTTCTCGCCGCCTGCGAGCGAGACGGCGAGAGCGACCGGCCGCGCGGTCACGGCGATCGGATGATGCTGCGTGCGAGCTACGGACGAGCCGGCATTTTCCGCGTGAAAATCACGCGCACGGGAGAGAGGGAGGGAAGGGACTCTTACTCAATCTCTCTGGATTACGCCTGGGCCCAAATTATCAACAGGTAACTCACGTACGCGGTACTTTTTAGACGTTATTACAACTTGCCGAAGTATCAAAGAATAAACATGGTTGGCAACGCTCCGACGAGTTTTCATTCCGAAAGCGATGTTGGCGATGTTTGTTAGTAAGACGGAATTACAATTCTTGCATCAACAAATTCAAATTCGGAGGTAATCGGTGGTGGGGGTATTTATAAAACGGATGTAGGTTTTTAATTTAAATTTCGATTGTGCTGAAAAGAATTTATTTTTCGTATATTTGATTGGCGCTATGTCTAGTTTCTACTCCGCGTATAATTATTTTGTAACAAAACTATAATTATTCTATTGGTCAGCGATTATTTTTATAAAATTGATGTTTACAGTCATTGGAGTTTATTTGATAAAGTCTATAATTGTAGCTGTACGTGACAAAGAAAACTATATTGTTCGCAGCGAAAAAAAGGGAATAGAAAGGAAAATGAAGAAGAGAAAGAGAAGACGAGAAGAAGAAAAAAGACAAGTATAAAACCAATGATAATTAACGGTGATTTCACATTAGACTACGTATATTGAAAGTGGAGAGCACTTGTTGACAAAAATAACAGGACCCCGATTTGATGCAATATGCTTGGATGTTATTGATTTCCGCGTAAAATAATTTAGTACATCACGAATATCTTGACAAAAGCACGATAAAAGACAAGTTCCATCAAACGTGTTTCACCTAGTTTAATGAAAAACAATCAAATGTGGGGCAAACTTTTTGGCCCAAGTTTATCAGTCGAGGCAAGCACAATCTCCTTCGGCATTACGTTACAGTTATAATAATCATTGGCGCGTTACTTCGCTTGAAAATATTATCTTAGTTACAGTTATCGGGCCAAGTTTTTGAAACGCAATTTCAATCGAAATTTCAGCTCAAACAACCGGTGACTTGGTAATTTCCATGATGAACTGCAGACGAAATTGAGTTATGCTAAAGGCATCGAGTGTCTTATCTTTGTGCATTAAATCAACCAAGTTTTGCAAATTAATCGAAATACGAAATTCATTATGAAAATTAAACGACATTACCGACGGATTACAAATTACGACGCCCTTTTTGCAGCGTTCCCTCGCGAAAAACAATCAGCCACCGAATAACGACGTTGGAAATGAATTAAATAATGGCGCAGTCACAGCGACGGCGGACTTTACATTCACACGCGAGCCAGCGGCCAAAAACAATACGCTGTAGTAATTCGTCAAACGTATAACTTTCAAGCATCGTCATAAAATATTGAACTCCGATATGCCTATTGTTGCAAAAAGATCAAAGGCAGATGACACGTAAAAAGGGCCGAAAAAAAACGAAACAAAAAAAACAAAATGGAAACAAAAATTCGTCTGATAATTACGCGGCGGTGCGTCAGGTCCGCCGTGATTTTCATTCGACTCGCCGGTAATTAACTTTTTGTCGAAGCCTCATAAAGAATCGCCAATTAAAAATCGCACATGCCGCAAAATCAACGCTCGTAGGAAAATGTGCCAATTCGATAATAGCAAATCAATATTTGGCCCCGAAAACGCGGGAGACAAGCTGAACGGGAAAAAAGGAGGGGGAAAAAAGGACCGCCGCAATCTGTAATGTGTCGCGGTTAATGTACCGTGCGCAAAGCAGTCTGTTAAGGAGGTGCCCTCAACATTCACGGAAATTGCATTTCGCAATGTAATTTTGAGCACATGTAGTCGACGTTATGAAACTTACACCTGATGATTTTCAAATGCTTTTGCTTTAAAGATTTTTTGCCACTCAATGTCGGTGTTTGATTTTTTTTTTTTTTAACGTACTCTCTTGCGGACAGTCATTACTGAGATATTAAAATTTCATTACGTAATTATATACTTTACAGAATTTAAGGATTTTTTAATCGTGGATTTATTGAAACTTTGGTAACAGAGTATTGCATGTTATCACGTGATCGCAAACTTATCGTTTTATATAAGTTACGATTGCAGAGAAATGGCAACGTCGCATAACGCAAACTCTTACAATAAGGTTAGAAATACTCGCACCCCGAAACCAGCCCAGCTATACTTTGATAAAGTTTTCGTCTTTGATGCGAGTCCACTATTCTAGCGGACAGTTCCTCTCAGCTTCCGAATCGTAAGAAACATAACCTAATTTGAATTCGCTTCGTAACCAGACGTAAAATTTTTTAAATTGCATGGTTTTTATTTCGGATTTAAAACAATAAAATCAAAGTAACAATGAGTATAACCACACGACTAACAAAAATTAACAATCCAACAAATTCAATAGTTTGAGGATATGTTGCCTTATGAATCGGAAATAGCATTTGGTGATTGACAGGAAACAGTTTGTTGCAATACAGTAATACCAACTACTTAATAGAGTACAGTGTTGCCGCATCGTCCTACCACACTCTAATTACAAAATCAAAAAATAAAAATTCAAAAATAAATATCCCCTTTAATGGCATTTTCAACACTTTGTATCTGAAAGAAGCACACAGACGACTGCCCTAATTGACAAATTCCTCGATAACTTTGTCCCGAAAAGTTGGCATTCCACTATCTGATGCATCATGTATGTAAACGTATAACTTGCCGTTGTTCAGTTCAACCTCCTTAAATCTGTCTCGCAAGACCCGCGTTGCGAAATCGATCTCGCGAAAGCGAACAATCGGCCGACGTGTAGAGCGCGAACGCGTCCTTGTTTAACGGACCCGGCCGATAACGCGAGAGTTCCGCGTCGGAATTAGAAAAGCGCGCGCGCCGCGAAGGAAAGGCCTGGGACCGAGCGGTGGCGGGGAGGGGGGGGGCCCGATTAGATGGGAAACGTTTGGCCGGCGATCGGCCGATAAAGCACTCGCTCGGCGGTAATTGATGAAATGTTGCAAAATTTTTGCGCGCACTCGAGCGCGCTGGCGGGGTACGGCGAGGGGGCGACGGGGGGGGTAGCTAGCTAGCGCGCGCGAGTCTATCGGCGCAATTCAAATGAAGCGCGAAGCCCCTCCCTGGACGAGAAATGTCTATTGTATAATGCAAGAGGGAGCGAAGTATGGGACCGTGCGAGGTTCCGCAGCCCGAGAGAGCCGGCTATACATGAGTGAATTTATAACCGAAGCGGAGTGTTGCGGGAATTGCGCTGCCGGTTGATGGGATAGCGGCGGGCGCCGGGGAGCGAGTTTATGGTCGGATGGCGGAGGTGATGGCTGATAGATGCGGGCGATGATGGGGTTTTCAAGGGATTGATAGGGTTTCTTTGAAGACGGGGTAATGAGTGGAAGGATAGGGATTGGCAGATGAAAGGACGCTGATAGGAGAAAGGAGTTAGATAAGCGGATTAGCTTGGTTTATGCGGCGCGTGAAAGGATTAAGAAGGGAGAAAAAGAAGAGCGAGGAGGCAAAAAACGGGGAACGGCTGGAATATATTGAAAGGAGGCTGGGAACGCGGCCGCGGGAAATTTGATAAGGCCGAACGTATTAATAGAACGGTCTTAATTCGATTTGGCGAAATTGAAGAGGGCTCGCGTTCAAAGCCCCGCGCTCGACTGCCGCGTTTTAACGTTATTATTGTTATTATAATAATTACGACTGCGCTCGCGCGGCAGCTCCATTAAGGGCGCATCGCACGGCTGATGATAAGAAAATAGGGCCGCGCGATCGGGTAATCCGGATCGACGATTACGAAATTGTTAATAAAAGTGCGCGCTACGCGCGGCGCTACCCGTTATAATTTTATACCATCTGCATAATCGTAACATCGTTTCGCGGCATTTACGTAATCATATTTGCATTATCATGTGAAAGTTTACATGCTAATGTAAAATTGTAGGCATTTGCATGAAAATATATCCATCAGGGTGGTAGGCGCGCGCCAACGAAACGAGAGCCGCGAAACGTCCCGTGGTTTGTTTATAATTACGACGATTTGCGACGATTTTTATAAACCCGACCTCGGTCGTTGCGCTCGCGGAAAATCCCAAGTGAGAGATGGAATTCGGGGAAAAAAAATGTATATATATACATATATATTTAAATGACGCGAATTGAAGGAAAAGCCGTAGCGAGGCAACTTTTATCAAACTGCTAACAAAGTGAAGCGACACAAATTTCCGACAAGTTTGTTTAAACAAGTTATAAATATGTTCGTTACGTTCATTAACGTTCGGACGGAAATACTTGCCGTCAAGTCGGTTATTGAGTTTGTCATGCGCATATTTATATTTGTGCGACGACGCGACGGTCGCTCGAAAAGTTGGGTGTGGAACGAAAGCGGGGAAATAAGGCGAAACGTTGTTCCAAGAATGCGCGAGCTTTCGATTGGATTAAAAAGCGATTTTGCGCAATTAAACGTCCCGGCGTTTATTATTCGATCAAACGCACTCGGCGGCCAATTGAAATGAATCATGTTCAAACGGACATTAGTTTGCCGCGAGAACAAACGACTCGGCCGGCTCGAATAACGGATCCGATAAATCAAGCATTATACACACATTAGCTACAGCCGAATTCGAGTCACCTTAATTCGACACGTTCATTAATTTTTCCCCGCGCTCAATGGTAACGCCGTCGCGCGTCCTTTTCACTCCACCCGGGACCTTGAACCACAAAGCGAGACGGGCGCACGCTGAAAGGGGCGAGACCCGGAGTGTGAAAGGAATTCTCGGCTCCCATATGAATTCTCGAAATAAAAATAATAGTCGAGCGGAATAGAAATTCGAACTACTCGATTGCTTTCTTTTCATTTAGTTCATTTTCGCCTTTTACCTATGGTAATTTTATTCCTTTCAGCCTGTGTTACCCCCCCACCCACCGACTTTTTTCGGCCCCGAGTTCAATTGTGCCTCGCCCGCGATCGAAATACAAAGTAGCCACGCTGTCCGCTTTATTATTGTGCGTTTATATATTATTCATTTCGAGGGAAAGAGGGCGAAAAAAAGAGAAAGAAAAACGGCTCTTGTCGCGATGTTGAAGGACGCTTTTTATGCGCCACGCAAATGGAATATCGGGAGGAAAGGGTTTCGGCGTTTACGATGATTTCGAATTCGGAGCGTTTTTCGCCGGGGTCGTTATTGGCGGGAGTTTCGAGTGAATATCAGTTCCGCCGATCGCGATGATTGACACTCGACGCCGGAAAACGGTCGGTCTGATATTTAATTTCGTGCGCGTCTCGTGGAATGAGTTGCGAAATTTCCAGCGTAATTAATTATATAACGCCGGATTTCGGTTTGTTGTTTCGGTTTGGAATCAAAATAATAAAATACAACTGCCCGGGTGTCCCTCGATACAAGACGAGGCAGGCAAAGGGAGAAAAACGGTTAAACAAAAAAGCATTGGTAGAATCTACTCTTTGAATTGAATGCGAACAAATGAATTAATGTATTTCGCTGACTAACAAGTACGGCACCGGATTACAAAATGTGCATGACAAACGTTTCGCATTGACGGCGCGGTCATGATTCACTCAAATATTTTTTCGTGCCGAACGCGCGGTCTAACGTGAATCACTTTTGCGATCATTAATTAACGTCCGACGGAGAACGAACAGAGATATCCGGAACAATTGCATTGTTCTGCCGAGAACCAAATTTAAAAGTCAACGAAAACGGGGCAGTCAGGCCGAAAAGGGATAAGACATTCCTGTCGGGATTTGAACTTTGAAGCGCTTGGTCCAGAGCTACTAGTCCTCACGACATTCTTCAAAATGTAAATCTTGAAAATAAGAAATTACAACCTTGTTCAAGTTATGTTTCATTGAAACAATGTTTGCATTGTACTTAGACGAATGAAACGACAATGAATTTTGTCTCGTTCTAACTAGAAATTACAAATTTTGTATGACAATTGACAAGTTCGATCGTAAGAGTAATTTTCATGAACGCTCATCGAAGAATAATAATTATATCTTTATGTTTCTGTTCTGACGTTGAATGATAAATTGATGTTTTGAATATAACAGACTTGTCAATACTCGATAAAATTAAAGTTTTCTTAAATTGATAAGCCGAAGAAAGACGAAAGGTGGACAATAAAGAAAGTAAATGAACGAAAAAAAGTTATATCGAACCTGCTAGGATTCGAGCCTAAAATCCGTGGGTCCATCCGTTGCGCCGCAGGAGCTCGCGTTGTTTTGCACAATGCCCAGCAATCTACTAAATCTACGCATGCGCACGCATGAAAACGGCTAAAACGTCCGGCCGGCGATATTCGGATAGCGAAGACTCTTCGTGCGACGTACAGACGCGTGCGAATGCGAAAACGTAAAACTATCGGTTGCATTAATTATTATGGTACAAGCGTCATAAACTAGGCATTAAATGGCTCGGAACACTTACACCTCTCCGATTTCATACAATGGCCTTACGCTGCGCGCCTTTCGCGCAGGACTTTAGAACGGGAAACGAAACTGCCAAGTGTAAACGTGAAATTTCAGGCACAAAGCAACTCGGCTCGAAGCGCGTAATTATACGTGCGGATTATTGCACGTTAATGGCGTTAAATTTGTCGGGCGAGGCTCGGGGAATTGTCAATAAAAACGGAAGACGGGCCCGGATCGGCCCTTTATTTCCCCGTTCCTTTTCTTTATTTTAATCAACCGTCCTGACAGCGCGCGAACGGCAAAAATATGCAAAAGCGTGACGATTGTGTGCAGTCATGTGTTTGCATGGCATTTGCATAAATTTGATAGGATCTGCGCTCTCGCCTACGACAAAAATCTTTTGTCGAGCATTTAGTAAATCGTAGCAAACCACTTTTTTCTTTTTTATTAAACAACGCACCAAGAACCCGTCATATCAAGTTGCAAAAAAAGCAGGGCGATAAACAAATTGATTCGTGCAGTTTTAGCACACGAGGTAAATTGTAATTGACTTTTTATCGGAAATTCAAGTAAACGTGAACTATTCAATGAAAATGTGAAACATAAAAAGTCGAATTGGAGGAAGTAGGTCAATATTGTAGTACTTTTTTCAGCTTTGTTACTGTATTTAAAGTAATTATACAACACGTTATGTTCTCTCAAATTTTGGGAAAAAAGTTTATTTATAAAGTTCTCTAATTTATACTGATGAAAATGTATGCAAATTTTTATCAATATATATGCTTCAATAGAAATCGTATTATAAAAGAAAAAGATGGTCCTGGTTTGATCAGGTGTGATCCTGAAATTATTACGTACAGAGGTTTCTCATCGAGCTTGATTATCAGGACTTCGTAGCAATATAACGCACGGCGAACAAATGGTCCCTACGTGAAACAGCATTTTACGATGATTTTCTGAGAAAAAGAAAAAAAATTGGGAAATTTCCACCGAGAATCGAACCCTGGCCCTTATGTTTTCAAAATCTGGATAATAGTTGTTCTACCGCCTGACTACGCCAACGCACATAATATTCATGGACCTAACATGGGCCCGATCGGGTACGCCATCAATAGGGTATAAGTGACGTAAACCAGATAAAAGGCGTACGATTGATATGGCACGTATTTCACTTTTACGACGGCGTATATGTTTGATCTAATTTGTTTAACCGCACGGCTCGAGTGAAACAACTTTAACGGTCCTTGTTCTGAAAATTCGTCTTTTTGTCTTCGTTGCCAAACAAAAAGCCGTCATCTTTTTCAACGAATACCGGTCGTTGAAATAAAAGCGACTTTGTGATGATTAAAAATTCTTTATCACGGCGGCACAATGGCAAGAAATGTGTTTCGGAACGTAACATAAGTCATGTTGTTTTAAGTGTACGCGCCCATCCTGACTATCGTTTTCTTTGACAAACCGGATGAAAGAAGTGAATGAAACGAACGAACATATGGACATACATATGTAGATGACCGCCAAGACGTGACATGCGCGTGCGCATATGCCGCGTTTTGACCGACCGGCCACCTGCTTCCAAGATGATCATCTCGAGCGTGTATATATATATAAATACATACACACACACACACACACATATATATATATATATTTCTATATCCTCCGTTTTATTCTCCGCGACATCGAAATAACAAGCTATTATTTCAGGCTTGAAATAAAACTCGAGCGTTTTCAACGACCGCTTCGCGTACGGTGTCTCACGTCGCTCAATCCATCGTTGTAAAGCATTTTCCTCGACGCGTCCTGCGTCTTTCGCTGAAACGTCGTTGACTCACTGCGCCGTAATTGTTGACAGTTTGTGCCATTATCGGGCTTTGTTATGAATAATCAATGATTTCGATGAAGAGTTAGTAAAAGTGTTCGTTTCAAATACTTCTTTTATCAGCTCGTAAAGTTTTATAAGGAAATTTAAGGTCTAAAGTAGAAGGCTAAAAAATAATTAATAAATTATGGAATTTTAGATCATCAAATTTTATTATTATTATTATTATTGTTATTATTATTATTATTATTATTATTATTATTATTATTATTATTATTATTATTATTAATAATTATTATTTTCATTATTATTTTTATTTTTCATTAAGTATTGTTGAGCTTGTAGTAATTGAACTAACTACTAAATTAGTCTTTGATATTTCTTGTACATTGTTTATAATTAAAATAACATGTTATGATTATTTAGCACAGATGCCAAGTAATCATTTACTATGTTAATTAAAATTTCGTCTTTATTTAGAAGTTGAGTTAATTTAGCCGCAAAGTAAATTTAGTAAAGTAAATAAGCCGTAAAGTAAATTTCGTCGAAACACATCGATGAGTTAGCAGACGATTGGGATAATATAATAATTTTAACATAAAAATTTTAATATAAAAAATATTAATATTAAATTTTAATATAAAAATTTCACAACATTCAAATACTCATTCACTCAAAGAAAAATAATAATATCTTGAATCAAGTATACTTCACTTGAAACAAATAGTTTTTATATGTAATAAAAAGTATTTAAGGCATGTGTTTAATTCAAATGACACATAATTGATTCAGATACATTGGACCTTTGTAAGTATATTTTACTTCGATCAATTTTACGTATACTTGGCTGAAGTACTCATTTTAAACATACTGCATACTTTCTTTTGGCGCAATCGCAATTTAAAAAAAAAAGAATTTAATTTCCTAGGGTTAATCATTTGATAGTAAAAAATAAATTTATTTATATAAAAAAATTATGTTTATCCTGTTTATCTTATAGATCCAAATTGAACTTTCACAATGATTCTTTTTCAATCATAGATAGCCAAGTTGTTTTTGGCAAAACCAAATGACAAATTCAATTAAGTGTAAAAATTTCATTCTATCTAATCAGTGACGTCATAGACGGATTGTTGCAAGAATATTTATAAAAATAATCACTAAATTACCATTCACATTTCATTCATTTGAAACATTTAAAGCAGCGTTTGAAAGTGAAATAAAAATAGCTTTTAAAGATGATAAAAATTTTACAAGTTAAAAAAATAATCATTTCACTAACATCGTTAACATTGAGCAATTTTTCGAATCCGAGATAACAAATATGTTAAAATTTTAATTCGCCGCGTATTGTTACGTTTTATGATGATTAAATGACATAACGTTGATATTGTCTGTAAACACCAAGTGGCATGTGAAATTAAAGTTTTGTCTAAAACATATCGCATTAACGGTTTACACCGTGTAAAACTTTTACCGTCAGTTGATTGATAATATATTATAATATGCTTTCGCGGAAAGCACATTACAATAAATGGGATAAGCGGTATCAAATATGTGTTGAAACAATGTATGATTTACATAAAGAGGATACCAATGATACCAATTTCACTGGTGATACCAGTTGCATTATTTAAATGCTTTACCGGATGCTGGGAATTTAATTCGATCATATAAACTTTGATAATTCAAATGTTAATAAAAAATTGTTCATACGCACAAAGGAATAAAATTCAGCGTCGTCTTCTATTTCATTAAGAAAGAAAATAATAATAAAACATTGCGCAGAATGTGATTCATACTTTTGATAGCTCTTGATAGTCCAAAAGATAAATCTGTATAATAAAAGCTAATGTTACATTGAAGTTGACCTACTGGGAAGTCCGTAGCAGTTCCTAAAACCATAATTTTCATGCTTTTATTCTCTGGTACAAGCGTATCATTCATTATGAATGCTATAAATTTGTTTAATTCGAAGTAAGGCAAATTCACCACTGGCGAAATTATATAAGCCGTTGTAGATTTTTAATTTGTATGTCTTCTTTAATTGTTATTTTTACTACTTTCCGTTATATATTTTCCCACGTATAATTATTTTTTTGAGAAAAAAAACTGTAACTGTCTTTACATGTTATTCATTTAATTTACTTTTAGAATTTTTTACGTAATTAAAAGATAAAAAAAAAAAATAAAATTAAATTATTAAGATGAAACAATGTATGTACAATTTTTTGAAGTACTTAATAAAAAAGAAAATACTGAATTCTAAGTATTTAATTTGCTTCAGTTTTATCAATTTTCTTATTATGTATTAATTATTGTTATTTTATTTTTCGTTATTTAAATCAATTTATTTAAAACCTTAAACCAACGCCAACTCTTGAATGAAAATTGAATTTCAATTACAATGAAACAAACCAATTTACAATTAATTAATAGAATAATACAATGACAGCAAATTACGCAGTATATATATTTTCATCTCAATTCGAAATCATAATCAAATCATCCATGCAATTCTTAATAAAAAGTTTCATTCATAAGCTCCTTCCTGTATACACTTCTTGTCATTCAAAGCAGAAAAACAAAAATTATAATTCAAACAGTAAAAAACGATAAACGTCAACGTCCGCGTCAAGGTAGAGGGCGCCACCAGACGGCGCTACGCCGAAAAAGAAAGACTATGAAACTTCCGACGAGAAACGACTTTCACCCACCTTTATAATTTACCAAAATTAGAACCACACGGCAAACAAAAACATTGAAAATTGAAAGCACTTCTTTTCAAACGAAAATAAAAACAAACGTCGCGGCCGCCTTTTTCGCAACGCATGATTTCGAATTTCGCGGTTTCTCGACGAGCGACGAATGTCAAACTTCTTGTGATTAACGGAACGATTCGGTACGTTGCCAACGTCACGACTGTTGTGAGTGAATAATGGCGACTTTTAGACGAAAGTGACATTCTTTGCCTGCAAATGTTTGTCAACGTCGCGGGAATCGGCCTAACATCTAGATTTTTAATAGCTAAGCGAGCGTTCGCGAGCTCGACGTAATGGCGGTGAACACGAGCGCGCTGTCCAGCGACATCAGCCGTCGAAATCCGCAGGATGATTACGAGCTCATCCAGAGGATAGGTAGTGGAACTTATGGAGATGTTTACAAGGTATTTACCCGTTCGAACGACACCAGTCGACTCTTCGTTAGATGGCCCGTAACACCGGATCCTTATGTTTCAGGCAAAGAGACTCTCGACCAACGAAAAGGCAGCGATTAAAGTCATCAAATTAGAGCAAGGTAGGTCGGCAGAAAAACTAAAATGATCCCAATAAGTAGAGGCAGATTAAAACAGACTGAGCCCCGTGCCGTTTGAATCGTCGTTTTAATCAACGGCAGATAGAATTGTAAAGTTTCAGTCTGATAGAATAATGTATCACATTAAAGGGAAGATACAAAAGCTATATTAAAAATACAAAATGAATTCAACACTCAGGTGCAAAAGTACGACGACTGTCGTTGAGACATAGACGGTACATCGTCGTGACAATAGTTTCATCATTTTTATTCATAATATTGATGAAATTATTGGAATCGTCGAATTAAAATATTCATGCATAACAAATTTTCAATCAGAATTTTTTTTTATAAATAAAAATAATATAAAACTACTGTCTCAATGATAAAAGTCGGGGTATTGTCGAACCTATTAAGCTAGGGACATACTTTTAATATAGAAAAGTTTTATCACAACTGGTATATATAAATAATGTATTTCAATCTGTATTTTGTGATAGAAAAATTAAATTATTTTTTTGACAAAATGTAAATTTTATCTGTATTCACGTATAGAAAAGACATGATTTTTATAATAAATGGAATTTATAAAATTGTATTCGTTATCAGATATATGACTAAAGTACACTCAAATTTAATAATCGTTTCAAATTTGCTTAAATCTGCCTCGGTTTGGTGGAACAAACTGAAACGATGTTAGTACAATTGTTAGTGATTTATTGTTCGCTGACAGATTTATTTCTGATGTTTAATTAATTTTTCTGCTTTTTGGTTTTTATTACTGAAAGTCGTTAATGGAATGTGTCTAGTCAATAAATTAATTTGATTATAGGTGACGATTTTGCGATTATTCAACAAGAAATACTCATGTTGAAGGATTGCAGACACCCTAATATCATCGCTTATTTTGGGAGTTATCTTAGGAGGGATAAACTGTGGATATGTATGGAATATTGTGGTGGCGGATCTCTGCAGGATATTTATCATAGTGAGTCAATATTTACAATTGTCAAAACTCATATAAATGTATATAAAATTGTTCTAAATTGTTTTACAATATTAATTTTAATTTCAGTTTGGATTAATTTTTCATTTGAATTCACACATAGTCAATATTTATGAAATTTTGATTGATGATTTTTGAAAATCATTCACTTTTGATTTACATATAAATAAGAGTTTTTAAAATTATAACGAAAAATAATAGTTAATTACTGCTTAAGATCCATTAAGCAACAACAAAATATAATAAAAAATATTTATAATAATACACTTTTATAAATTACAAATCAATACATTGCGTAACCAATTTAAATCAACTTTGTACATTTTATATTTATTTATAAATTGTATTCTCCTTTGATTATCACAGTGAAATTCATTTCACTTGTCTTTTAATTGACAAATGATTGATTGACTAAGTGAACTTTCAATTAGAATATAGCACGATTCATTCATTTGACATTCAATTTACTCTCAAGAAAAAGTATGTTGTATTTGAAAGCTGTTTATTTATCATGTACACAGTTTAAGAAGAGTTTTTCTGTTCAGTTAATTTATTTACAAATTCATTTGTTTTTTAATAATTTAAAACTGTCATTTTCTTGTAATTGTGACAAAAAATATTCATGCAGAGGACATTAAAAGGTGCATTCACACTAGGGCCTTTGTGTTCTTTTCAAATCAAAGGATAATAAAATGATGAAGTGTCGTAACAGAAAGTCAAATTGAAAGTTCATGACATTGGTAATGTAATTATCAAGTCTCAAGGGATTATATGACCAAAGAATGGGTTATACTGTGTAATCCTATACGAGGTGTAAAATGCTATTATAGGTCCTAGTTGTAACGTTTAATGGGGGTGAAATGATTTTAATTTTATGAAAGAAGCCTTAATTATTGAATATGATATTATTGCAATGCTGAAATATTGCTGGGGTTAATAAGATTTCAATGGAATAGAGATTTACGATCGGGTATCACTGTTATCTACACCAATATTTGATCTCGTTTCATCCTTTTCAATCCTCTTTAAACCTGTAATCTGATATCACTGCATCAAATTACAGTCTAAATTCAATCACTGCATAACACTACTTCTACAAACGTTTACCAGATCAAGGATCACCTTGAAAGTGGGCTTATTTTTTGTATTGATATATATTTCATAAATTTGTTTTTTTGTTATTTTTATATATAATAATTATGTAAATTTTCTGCAGAAAATGCAATTTTCTATAACAATTACATTTTAATTTATATTCAAAAAAGTCGCAATTCAAAAGATAATCATTTTGGATGTAAATATGGTAAAACAAAACTTTATATGAAGAAAATTGTGACTACATTTCATATTCTACTTATCAAATGAACAATAGTCAGTATGAATTGATGAACGACAATATGCACGATTAAATTGAAGTGTTAAAGTGCTGAATGTAACAAGCGATAAAAGTACAGTGTAATGCAAAAGTTAAGCTAATAGATTGATTAATTGAAACAATAAAATGACAAACAAACTGTTGATTCGCGCAAATAATGTGCAATGAAACAAAATCAAGGTGTAATGAAACATTTAAATAAAAATTATTTACAGTTACAGGACCTTTGACGGAAGCACAAATAGCATACATATGTCGCGAAACACTTTTAGGCTTGGCATACTTGCACAGTATGGGAAAAATGCATCGCGATATCAAAGGTGCTAATATCTTGCTCACCGAGGCGGGTGATGTTAAATTGGCTGATTTTGGCGTGTCCGCACAAATCACGACAACACTTAACAAAAGGAAAAGTTTCATTGGAACACCGTACTGGATGGCTCCTGAGGTAATGTATATTAATCAAGATAACGTTTCATGCACTTAAACTTAATTTATTAAATTGCTTAAATATAAACAAGTTAAATTAACTCTGAATGGATAAAAAAAAATTTTTTATCAAAAAATTAAAGCAAGAAATCAGAGGTTTGATCGACAAATTTGCTGAGATAATTTTGACTTTTAATTGTGATTTTTGATGGAAAAAATTAATGTAAATTTTAATCTGTTGCAAAAATGAAATTAAAACATAAGATGTATATGTCTTGCGTTATAAATATTGTGATATTTTGTTCAGGTCGCGGCAGTTGAAAGAAAAGGTGGTTACAACCAATTATGTGACATTTGGGCTTGTGGAATCACAGCGATAGAATTGGCGGAATTGCAACCTCCGATGTTTGACCTGCATCCAATGCGGGCACTTTTTCTCATGTCAAAATCGGGCTTCAAACCGCCCACACTAAAGGACCGTGAAAAATGGAGCTCAACGTTTCATAACTTTGTTAAAGTAGCTCTCACAAAGAACCCAAAAAAACGACCTACTGCTGAGAAATTACTTCAAGTAATTAGTTGAATCTTATGTGCTTCAAGTTTGTTACATGGTAAATGACAAGAGTTGTAAATTTAAAATGAAATGTGTATTTTTCAAACCTGTGTGTGTATTTTTTGAATGAACAACTTGTGTTATTTGCCACCTGACGAACTTGATGTATATTGAATTGCTTTGTTATTAAAGATCAATCATATTAACTGAATATAAATTGCTTGCAGCATGCATTCTTTCAAGGAGAGATGAGTAAAAGGCTGGCTTTAGAATTATTGCAAAAAGTTTCCAATCCTAGTCATATGTTCACTGATATGGAAGCAGACGAAGATGGGGCTGTGCCAAATGTACCACAAAGAATTGCATCTCGCCATACTTCTAGACCCGTTGTGTTAGAAGAAAGTAATATAATCATTATTTACTTGTTTTAAAAAATACATATTTTTAATTTAAATTTTGTTTACTAATGAACATTAATAACTTGTAGCATATTATTATTTTCTAGTTGTTTCTTATTTCATTAAAAAAAAGTAACATAAAATAAGATTTGTATCTTACTTTTAATTTAGACAAACCACTTCTTGAAGACCCCGTTCGAAATAAAGAGTATTTAGAATGGTGGATAGATGCAATTGCAAACAAAAAGAAAATAGATGTACAGCAACATTTTGGGGTGTTACCTACAGATGAAGCAAAACCTCGGTGGGATGTGGATTTAAGAAATATTCAGGTGAGTTCAAAATGAATGACATTCCAATTATATAAAAATAATGTGACATGTTAACAATTATTGCTATTTTCATTTTAGACTGTTCATAATTGTGATGCGCATCCAGAATGTGGGATCGGAACTGCATTTGAAGATGTTCCCGAAAAGTAAGTACACTAATTAATATTTTAACATGTTGTAAAAAAGATAAAAATAAGCGTCAAAAGTCTATACAATGTCGGTAAAAGCGCTACTTAAATTCACCATAAGTTGAGTGATCTCTTTTCAGTTAAATTTAAAATCAAATTTCCATTATTGCAAAAAATAATTACAAAAATTGCAAACAATTTTATTGAACTAAAGTTTTATAAATGTTACATACTCTATTATTTTATGTATAATTTTGTAACATATTGATGTAAACTCGTTCATTTACCATACTATTTTAAAAGTGACACATGGCACGTTTGCTTTTTGTTCTTGTCGCAACAAATTTTGAAAGTAGATTAGTTTAATTAATTAGTTTTGAATAGATTATCAATTTCATTGATACCATGAAAAATTACACATTATAGAATTACTAACTTTGTACATATTCAATATCATTATAACTCAACATCTCTCGTTAAACTGATAGATAATTGAAGAAGTACGAATTGTATAAGCGTAATTACAATAAGAAGCAAAAGTTGTTTTGACAATAGAAGTACTTCTATTTCTGCATTAGTAAACTCGGCAATAAGAGACTGTTGCATCGAGGAAAAACTGGTACAGAGATATTCAATATGAGTTTGAGGTAAAACTGGAAGATGCGTGTTTTTGCCTGGTGTGACAGTGAAATATTGATTAATCTGATAATTAAAAAAATGTGCACTGACGCGTCACTGCCGATTATATTATTTGTACGGTATTCATTTTCGTCATTGTTTCATGACAAAACGTTAACGTTAGCTTTGTGGCATGTGAAATTGAACAATTTCGATCGATACTGGCATGCCTTGATCGAGTTTTTTTTTTCTTTTTTTTCTTTTTCAATTGTTACTTTTTTAATTGAACGATTTATAATAGCAATTGTCAGTATTTTATAATTCAATAAATATGTGGCCTCCTATTGATTTTAAAAAAACAATATCGACAATTGAAACATATATCCTCACGATTGTTTCAGCGTTTTTATATTCGCTGACAATAAGTAAAATACAAAATAGGAAAGTGATCATTTTCATTGAATTTTCAACAAAGGACAATTTCTTAATAGTTTTAAAATTATGAGACGATGAAAATTAATGTATTAACTCATTTGATATTTTTGTTAAATTAATAAGACTGAAATTATTTAATAGATTGGTACTTTTTTAAATAAATAATCCGCGAGCAAAAAATTTTTACAGCCTGATAAAAAAATAACTACATATTTTACTGTTTTTGGTACATAATAGTTTTTTGCATGAGACTAATTTTTGACTTAGCATGTTTTCACACATATTGTGAAAGCAAAAGTTTCCTAAATTCTTATTTGTCTTACTTTCTATCTTATTTTTTATGATAATTCTACTTTTGATTGAAACTGCAAGTGAAATCAAATTTTGTAATGCAATGAAAATAAGTATTGTCTTTTTTTTCTTGAAGCATAAATAATTTATTAAATTAATGCATTGTCATTTACACAGCAAAGTATACATGCCAATGTCAGTATAATTAAACACTGTCGTTGAACATAAACTGAGATTTTTTTTACAAGGCAATTATTATTTATAATTTAAAAAAACATGTTCTTTGTTTTATTTATATATTAACTTTTGAAGTATACATTGAAATTTCATATTTAACAACAACGATGTATATATAAAAAACGATTCATTTCTAACAAATTGATTAATTGAATTAACTTTACAACATGTAGTTGCAAATAACCATTAATACACTTAACAATTTCCAAATAGACTTATTTAATAACTAAATAAGCATTAATATCATTAACTTTAAAGAATTACATTATACATTGAAAATCAGTTCAACGGTTCTATTTTCTCCATTGTATTCTTTGCATTATTAATTTCTCTATTCATTTTATAATATTAATCGTTTATCCCAACAGGAGTCTATTGCAGTACATTGATGAGGAGTTGTTGCTAAGGTATTGGCAGGTAACCTTTTCCTCGCACCTTGCACTTTTCAACGCCTAATACACGTGCACAGGAAAACAGAAGCCGACAGAAAAATTTTTTGCGCTACTTTGGGCATCGCTTTTTACGTTGCTTGGACAGTTTGTTTTTTGCATGGTTTTCGATTCAGTAGCTCTAACACACTTCGACAAGGACATTCAATTCAAGAAACAAATTTACACACTATTCATCCTCACCATTCATTCCCAGTGGAAATGTTACAAAAGATATGCTTCGAAAATTATCAGACGCGCAAAGAGAAAAGTTTTATACAAAATTACCAAAACTTATCAGAATTAAATGATATTATTATTATGTAAAGTAATTTAAATAATACTGTATTTATTTAATTATAAATTAGCATTATAATAATGATCGCATTTTATATACTATTAAAAAAATTACTATACCATGTATGCAAATTCACTACAATTCTATGATAATTTTTTATGAACTTCAAACGAAATCATCCATTTTTGATAAGTTATAAGAATTTGACGTACAACTTTTTTCTACGTGCAGTTATTACTTTGCACATAGTTTTGGTAAAAAAGATATCGTTGTACAAAATTTTGGTTATGTTATTAAATAGTCAAATGGCGGTAGCCCAAATTTAACAGCGATATCTTTATTTTGAATTAAATAACTTTTAGTTCTAATACTTGATGAGATTTCAAATGTAATTTTATTGGTTCGAAAATGAATTTTGGTATTTGGATAAACCAGCTTTACTATTCAATTTGGTGAAGAAATTTTGTATTTGTACAAATGATAATTTGTAATAAAACTTTCGTATGTGCAGGGGAAACGCAATGTCGGTGGTTGATGGGCATTGCAACCAGTTTTATTCCCTGCAGTAAGTAATTTTACAATAAAATAATTACATTCGAATTGAATATTTAACGTAAACTGTAGTTTAAACAAAGTATCACATCAAACATTGAAATAAATTGAGACAAAAAAAGAGGAATAGACAGTAAAATTTCTACAAAGAAAAAAATTGTATTCTTGTTTTTATTTATTTTAGACTTTAGTTTCACAGTTTAAAGTGATTTTTATAAGTATTTACATCAAATAATAAGCACAGGCAAATGTTTTCTGTATGTTTTCACGAGCTTTACTTAAATCTTGAAATGTTTGTTGTTTTAATTGAATTGCATAAGTGAATTCACAAATCAATTTGAATGCAGTGCAAAGTGTAATATTTTGATGCATGATAACATGTGCAAACATTTAGCCAATCATTTAACTTACTGCAAGCAGCAATCTCAGAATGAACTAACGTCAACCCGTGTTTACCTATTACTTTAAAAACAACTTAATGATTTTTGACGAGAAAACAATTTTGAACGAATATTCATGATAATTCACTAAGGCACCGATTTCACAACACGTTTTGCAAAATTTGTGTGTTATTAATGATACATCACGGGACTATTTATGTGATGAAATTATTTTTTGGGGGAAAAAAGAGAGAACAAAAGAACACGGACATATTCATTTGTAACATTTGTCCTTCATATTTCATTTAGGATTTATCTGTGTAATTTTATTTGAGAGATAACAAAGGTGCATTGTAATGGGTTTTTCATTGGAGAGGAAACATCTAAATATTTCTCTTTTTAACAATGATTCATGGGAGGTACTCGAGCTTCTGAAATCAAGTCAAATATCCATAATTTGAGATTACTCGTTTTATTTTCTTTTTCTTATGTAAAATATGACTTTAAAATGTGCCAAAATAATATAAACATAAATATAATTGCCTATTAATCAGAGTTTTGTTATTAACATAATAAATGTTATTTTTATTTCAGAGCCACTTTACCTCTTGGCGAATCGTCGGATTGCGAAGTTCACCGGACTTTATACGGCAACATATCAGGTAAATTATGCTGCATGATTAACGGACGAATGAATGATTGAAAAATATTTTCAATGACAACTGTTTATGAAATGTTCAAAATCAAATAGTAATAGTTTACTATTTAAATATTTGTCTAAATTATATACATTTTATGACTGTAGATTGATTTTCCTTTTGCAATCTGTCTTTCGAATGTTTTAAAAAAGCTTTATTTTGTAAATTTTCATGTAAATAGTAGACCCTCCTACTTTGCATTTCAATGTAGAATAATATTTATTAGAATGTCCGTTTATCTAAGCTAATGATTAAGTTGTTAAAATTATCAGGGTTGCATTGATTTATATAAATTACAAAATTATTACTAAAAATTATTAATACACTCGGCTCTCGCGTAGGTTACCACCGCGTAGGTTTCCAACCGCGAAGGTTTCCAGTGTCGCACTCGCGCAGGTTACCAACGATACCTCTCTGACTTCTCCCACCACTAGGCTACTACTAGCGCGCGTATTATATGTATTCAAACTTTAAAAAACTCGTACGCATTAAAAAAAAAAGAAATTAAATCGCCAAACAATTTCTGCCACAAAGAAATCTAACCTTTATAAATTTAATAAATTTTCAATGTATACATAAGTGAATTACAATATTTAAGGTTAAGTATGAATGGCGGAGGGGATAACGCCACCTCTTCTCCATTGGTAACCTTCGCGGGTGTGACGGACATTGACTCGGCATCCTTCGCGAGACTCGAGTGTAATTATAATTAACTTTTTTATTGGTATTTCTCATTTTACTGGTAAATGATGGAAACTTAAATTGCATTACTTTTTTATATAAAAAATTAAAAAAAACGGTAATAATAAATTCTTCTTCCGTGCAACCCTGGAAATTACTTTCCAAATACTTCTAAATTCGCTAACAAACAGATCACATGCATGCGTTTCTTTATGACACCATCTTTGTTCAAAAGTATATACTATTATTTCTTTGTTTTCGAATATGACTTGAGTGACTACTATCGAATCGTTGGAAATTTGTAGTGTACGAAAGGTAGATTTGATGTAACGTAGGTTCGCAAACGAGTCCGAGAAGATACAGTTCTATGGACGAGATATGCCGTCTCATGTTAAGCGGGTCGTCATCCTTGACTCCGGTAAATGGACAGCGCCAACGATCGCTCTCCGACAGTGACCAAAGAGAACCGGCAACGCAGTCGAATGGTAGGCGCATGGGTCATCAATGTCAAACATGCTATATATAAATGAAAAAGAGTGACAAAAAGTCAAACATCACATAGCCGCAAATTGAAAACGATTCACAAGCTCCGGTTCATGCACTGTATTTTACGTATCGTTAACATTTATTTTCATTATTCGTTTTATACACCGCACTGCATATCTTTAAAGCGTATTTTGGACGGTTTGAAACTTAGATGCACTTTGATTATTGAAAGTATCTAAAGATGTATTCATGTAGATTTTAAAAGAGGAATTGGTTTTGTGTTGTTGTTTTTAGAAGTAAACGAAGTTGCTGGAAATGGCGAGGAAGATGGTATGGGGTCTGACTCAATGACGGATACACCCCCGGTGCCACCTAGACGAAGGGATAGGAAGAGACACACGCCACCTCGGCCCGTTAGTAACGGTCTACCTCCGACACCAAAAGTTCACATGGGAGCTTGTTTTTCTAAGGTTTTGATAATTGATTAAGAATTAAACTAGACTTCTCGTGATAAATTAAAAGTTTATTAATTTAATATCATTTGACGGTAGTTAATTTAGAAACGCTGAAAAATATTAATGTAATCGTTGAATTTCTTGTACAATATAACTTGGACTTTCGCAGGTGTTTAATGGTTGCCCGTTGAGAATCCATTGCACGGCGAGTTGGATTCATCCTGAGACCCGGGACCAACACTTGCTGATAGCTGCAGAAGAGGGCATTTATAATTTAAACCTTAATGAATTACACGAAACTGCAGTGGATCAGTTATATCCAAGACGAACAATATGGATGTATGTTATAAAGGACGTTTTGATGTCACTATCAGGTAACTTTTATACTTGAATGTATATTTTTGATAAAGAGAAACGAATTATCGAAACATATTTTTTCTACATTTCAGGTAAAACTCCTCAGTTGTACAGACATGATTTGTTAGCAATGCAAAGTAAACAGACCCACCGGTTTTCTCTTCGTATGAACAAAATACCAGAAAAATTGGTACCAAGAAAGTTTGCACTTACGACTAAAGTGCCTGACACAAAGGGTTGCACCAAATGTTGCGTTGGAAGAAATCCATACAATGGGTATTATTACGTTTCGAATTTGTATATCAAGTAAAATATTAATTTTAATAAACGTATTAATTATAATTTTTCGTCTATTTTAGATACAAATATCTCTGTGGAGCGACACCTGTTGGAATATTTTTGATGCAGTGGTATGACCCATTGAACAAGTTTATGTTGTTAAAACATTTTGAGTGTGTTTTGCCCTCGCCGTTAAATGTTTTTGAAATGATTATTACACCAGAGATGGAATACCCAATGCTTTGCGTTTCGATAAAGCAAGCGTACAACCAAAATAAACTGAAATTAGATTTAATAAATATGAATTCTGGAGCAAGTTGGTTTCATAGCGACGAATTAGAAGATGTGGATGGATCTGGTATGGAATTGATATATTAAATTTGTTTATACAAATTATTTCATAAAATGTGAAATAATTAATTTGTTATTGTTTATTTTACAGCAACGGTAATACCAAAACGAGAAAATTTACAAGTCATTAACGTTACACAATTAGAAAAGGATGCAATTTTAGTTTGTTACAATAGTAAGTTATGGCACAATTTTACAAATAATTTTGAGAATAACAAGATCATTAAATTCTTGCGTGTTTCTTCAGATGTAGTCAAAGTGGTGACGTTGGAAGGAAAATTGCGTAATAGTAAAAAACAATTATCTGAGTTACAATTTAATTTTCAAATAGAATCAGTCAGTAAGTGTGAAATTATTGCTTATTAATAAATGTATTCTTTTTTCCCTATAATGAAATTTCTTTCTCTTTTATCTAGTCTGTTTGCCAGACAGCGTTTTAGCATTTCACAAACATGGTATGCAAGGCAGAAGTTTTAAAAATGGGGAAATTACGCAAGAAATCAGCGATCCTAGTCGAACTTATAGATTATTGGGATCGGACAAGTGAGTTCAATTGAATTTTAATTTATTTATAAAATGATTTTATAATTTATAGGAAATTTGCAATGTTTCTTTGCAATAAAATTGAACATTGATTAGTTTAAATGAAAATGCTTTAATATAAAATAAATAAAAAAAAGTAAATGAAAATTCATAAATAAAAAGTCTAAGATTAAAATTATTAAAAAAACTTTTATTTTAAACTGTTACAGTCAAAATAAACAATATTTATTTTTTATTTACAGAGTTGTTATGTTAGAAAGTCATCTAGTTCAAACAGGGACATTAACAGAAACCGAAGGCGCTGATTTGTACATACTCGCGGGCCACGAGGCCAGTTACTGAATTCCGCAATCATGATAAAACTGCAAGTCTTTTTTTTTTTATTAATTTCCTGATGATAACGTAAGCAGCAATAATGGTGGTTTTTCACTTCCTTTTTTTTTACTTTGCTTTTACAAGTATATCTTGTAATGTTATTCTAAATCCATTTAATCGATAACGAACAAAGTTTTCGAAGACTTACAGGTAAAGTTAGTCATAAAAAGTGTCAGTTGGCTACCGCTCACAGCGCACCTTTTGCAAATGGGATTGCCATTTTCGATATGTGATTAATGATGATGACGCAACACAAGCGTACACAAAATTGCAATTAGAAGCCAAAAATAATTAATGAAGGCAAGTCTTTGATAGCGCTGCAAGTGGTGCTAAACAACTTACGAAGCCATCTTCTTATAAGCCGTACCAAGTATGATGCAGATTGCTGAAAAAACGATACGAGTATTATAAAGCCGATTCCTCTTAGATATTATTATAATTGAATTTCATATCATTATTGATCATATGTATGGTTTTTGTTTTAAACCAAATAATGAAAAAGATAGAAAAGAGAAATGAACAAGGAATAAACCAATGACAGATGAACTCGACACAGTGTTGCCAGATCAATTGCTACTGATAATTTTGTAAATAATTTAAATTGTATCTATGTAAGTCGTGATGTAAAAAGTTTTAACATACATTGTTAAGTAATTATTAGTTTTGTTTTGCACCTTACTCGTGCATTTATTCTACTTTGTTTTTGTATGAAATAAATGTATCTGGCATATCTGTGATAAAGATTTGAATGATTGAAGGAATGTACAAAATAATTGATTTTTGCAATGTCTATTTCAAGAAAAAAATCGCAAATTATAACTTTTAATGTTCACAGTGAACAAACTTTATTTACATTACTGACAGTTATTTTGTTATTTGTAATTCGTTCAAAGTATTTGAAAAAGTATTACTTGTGTTACTCATAAAATAAAAAACAAAGAAGAAAACATTAATATACAGATACAGTGAGTCAATCTTAGAAAAATCTGTCCTTTTTTTCGTTAACACATTACAACATAGATTTGTAAAATCAAAAGAAAGGGTGTTACATTCTATATTTGATTGTTGGTCGTGTTTTTCTTGCAAAAAATAATCTAACATAATAAAAATGGGAATGACAGATATAAGTGCATATTTTGACATTTAATGTTATTGTAATCTTTTTGACGCAATGAAAACCACGTTTTTAGACATAACGGACGTTAGTTTTACATGAAAAAAATAAACAGAAATAAGAAAAGAAAATATATATGTACTGAATATATATATATTGAAATAGCAAAAGATGCAAATATTCCTGTGATTTTAGAAAAAGTAGCAACCAGATTTGTAAATCGTATCGCCGTTGTTTTCTTTTTGCTTTCAAAGCTTCGAATATTTGTACTTTAAGGCACAATGAGCAAAGAGAACACCAAAATATTTCAATCAAAGTTAACGCGCTTTACACGCAAAATGACTGAGATTAAGAGAAGGTCCGTTATTACGCACGAAAACAATAGTTGCAAAACGTCTTCCTTTGAAGAAAGAGAATTTGAGTCGATGTGTGGACTTTCAATAGTCACTTCGCATTCAATGATTTTGCTCGCAATTCTCACAAGCATAAATCAAAAGCGTTAAAAGTTCACAGACAGATAATCTTGTACATTCAAAAAGACAGAAAAATATGACAAATATATTATATGTATCACAAGGAACAGGAAGGTGCAAAACGTTTTCGCGTTCTTAAGGCAAAATAATGCAATTATAAAATATGCTTCATTTGCTGTCATTTTACACAATAATGCACATTTTTCAACAAATAATTATATCAGTAGTTCTTTGTCGTGCTTGTAAATGGACAAGGACAATAACGGGTTTTTCTGAGCCGTGTTGGAAAATCAGGAAATTTACTGTGAATTCATGGATAGGAAAATGTAAAGTAGGAATTATTTTTATGATCCCAGCTGAAGCTGTGATTTATTATTATTATTATTAAAATGATTATTCATTAATACTATGATTACTTTTTACTGCAGAATTCAGTCTAAAGACACAAATGAAAGTTTTCACAGTTTAATAATTTTACAATGAAATATACAACAGAATCACGCACCGAAAGTGAAATCGTACATTTTTTTTAACACGTTTTTTTTCTAATACAATTAGTACAAATAAATGAAAAACAATTTTTCACATGAACAATACAAATGTAATACTCGTTTCCTTTTGAAATGAGGTACTTGTTGAGGTACTTGTTTTTTTTTGGTACTTGTATAATTGGTATTTGTATAATTAAACAAAATTTTCAGTAGATAAGAATTATTTACATTGATTTGATACGTGCATTTTTTTATGCCAAAATATTTAACTATTATTTCTTTGAAAAGATAATTTTTCCCCCAATTATATATTAGTTTTTTTGAGTAAATGCAGTATGTTTAACTTCAGCATGGGTCCGTTAGTTTCTTATACCAATTTTTTCCTTTCTCGTGCAAGTTGAGAAAGAGGTAAAAGATATTCGATGCCTTGTGTTTGATAATAAAAGCAAGACACCGTTACCTGATCGAACCACGAGAAAATCGTGCGTTCGACTCTTTTTCCGTCAGAGCAGGCACAAATTTACGTTGAAACGTGTTCAGTCCTCCGCTGCATTTGTATCGCGAATCCATATCAAAGAAAAAACTTCGACGACGAATAGTTTTTGCATCGAAAAACACACACGTTACTTTGTATTTGTAGAATGAAATTCGTTTAACAAAAGCTTCGCAATTAAGTAGAGACTGTATCACGCGTGTAAGAACTTCCCGGGCAATCGTTTGTCAGTGACGGCAGTGTAAAAGTTATCATAAAATGACTAACGACGTAGGAAATAGATCGTAGATTGGTCGTTTAGGAAGCAGCGATGAACCGTACCTGCCCAAGTATTTTCCGAAACTTATCTTGCTGTAAATTGAAATAATGTATTTTCAAAATACACGCCGAGGCGTGTTTAACTTTTTGACTTTACATCGTAAGTGCAATCAATCTCTATACACACTTCATAATTAAGATTGAAAGCAGTTGGCTTTAATTTCGTTCACACTTGGAGCAAGACTGTTTAATTAACTATTTCAATTTGTAAGTTTACTTGTTCAGTAAAACTGATGTCTATTTTCATCAAAAAATTGATTTCAATTTTGATATTAAATATTTTAATTTCGTTAGTGATCCAAATACAATTCCGGTGTATATAAGTGTAGTGCTATAATTTAGATAATTTAAATTTGTTAAATAAATTCATTCAAATAATTCAAATTAGTGTAAGAGTGTACACTCAATTAACTAGGTGACATTTGTAATTACCATACGAGATTGTTCAATTGCTGCTCTAAGTATAGTTCTGTTTCTGTGCTCACTTTTTCATTGCTGGTTATATTACACAAAAAAAGGATTGATGTTAGATTAACGAAATTGGATGTTGAATTTAAGTAGATAATTATTGAATTCAGCAACAATTATTTGTTGATTCAAGGTCAACTTTTTTCACTGCGAACTTTTTATTGTATTCAGAATGAAACAGCAGGCATACCCAAAATGGAAAACTTATAAAACTATGGGTGGTTGTGCTTTCGAAAAATTGTAAACCCTTACAAAAAAAAACAACGTACTTTGTGAATACGCCAACATTCTTAAAAGAAATCGTTTTGATTTATAAGGATAACGTAGCGAGTATCTTTTCACGAATGTAAAACTTTCGAATCTTGAATACTTGCAAAAGTTAGAAAATGAGAAAACTCAAAGCTTTTAACTCATGAAAGACAAACAGTATGTTTCACGAGTATTATAAGCAATAGTATTCATTGGAAAAGGTTGAGTCAAAATTACTAATTTTGTCAGGAAAGGGTGAATATTTCTTAAAATCAAAATATTGTTATTTCATTTCTCATAGAATCAATAACACGTTTGGAGTTGAGAACTTGAGAGCAAATGCATTTGATTGGACGAATTGGTAATTTTTACTCACATTTTTTCTTCGTGTGATAACAGTATATAGAATATATTTAATATCATTTATTGGACGAGAATAACTTATATAGTCGTATGTATATGTATATTGTAACTTAAAGTTTTTGACATCTCGTCGACTGCTCGCAATATATTAATTTTAACGAATAATCTAACTTTCAGCAACTGATTAGTTGGCAAAGAAGTCGAGGTCGTTAATTCCTGTTTGTTGGGTTCTGAATGCAAATAGTTCTCAATTTAAAAACTAATTTCATAGTAATTTCATTTAATATACATTTTCGCAAACGGTTACAGTTATTGACATTACAAAATCTCAAAGTGATCAAATTAGATTACCATAAAATAAATTATCAAATTGAAAACTATTTAAGGAAAGACGAATAATAAAATTATAAGCAGTTAACGGGACGCGAAAAATTCCACATATACAATATATGTACATATGATACAATTCTTCTAATATATAATCAAACAACATTTGATCGTAAGACGTTGGTTTTGCAACACTTGATATAAAGTTTTTTAACCATAATATTCTTTTAATTCATTTTGAATTCCGTTTAAAAATCGTTGTTACTCGAATCGGCCTAAATTTGTTCATTTAAGTTGTTAAAACCATGTGAGGCCACTTTAAAAAAATATTAAGAAAAAAATGTATTTCTGTTTATACAACATTTGAAAAAAAAAAAACAAAAAAAACTACATTGCAGTGTCTTGAAAGAAGATTCTCGTATTAAGAGTGTTATTGTCATGTTAAACGGTCGAAAGTTGTTTATGGATTAATCAGCAAACATTATAAACTTTTTTTTTAAAGTGTACTTGATAGATAAACCGCGAGCTGTAGATGCAAATAGGACGGAACGAAAATATTCTTACAAGAGTTCAACTTGTAAAAAACGATTTAGCCAAATGTTTAACATAAATATTCAATACGAAATTCAACTCGATGAAGTTACTTTAATTTTTCGACTTGAAATTTTGAGCCCGAAACCTCGTAGAGGACCACAAACATGTAGATAACTATTTATTCTTCGTACATTGTAAACGGTGAAGAGCAATGACAATTACAGTTGTTGTTAATTCATTAATGTTTGGATGAATATTGAATACTCATGAAAATCATCGACTTATTCCGTATAACTTATTCAATCAATCGATCAACATATTTTAGTTACCAGTGCTTATTGCTAAACTAAATTAGTCTTATAGGGAACTATTCCTTTGTTCGTCAGGAAGTGACAAGTAATTTGTGAGAATTATTTAAAGCTTCTTTCCTGATATTTGAGCGAATGGTACCCTCATAAAAGTGAAAAAATATGGTCAAAGAGAAATAATGACTGTAGAAGCCGAGGTTAGTGGAATTGTAAAAAGAAATAGACTTGTATATAATGTGTATACCAATCCTTTCGTTTTCTTACTTTGCAAAAATTACTTGTAGTGAATTTTTATAAATACAGTATATGTGAATACAAAATATTATTATTATTATTATTATTATTATTATTATTATTATTATTATTGTTATTATTATTATATTTATACAATGATTACTCAATAATTACACAATTACGTCATTAGTTATTAATTTAATTTATTTATTAATTATAATTAATTACTTCAGATGACTACATCAATCTGTAAATAAATGTTAATCGTAATAAAATAATTTAAAACTGATTTTATCGTCATCATCGTTTATTTCGATAAATATTTACAACATAATAATATCGTAAAAATGGCGATCGGAATATTTGCAGTGGTATTTAAGTACTTACAAAGAGAATTCACAATCTGTTAATTTATTGTACATTATCTCGTTTGCACTGCACAATCTTCTAATATTAACTTTGCTTTATAATCGTACAATTATATAATCATAAATAATGAATCACTTCGTAGTGAAAACTAATATATAATGTTAATATATTCAAAGTATATTGTCAAACACAATACACCGTCAATGTATTAAAAATATATTAACAGTGTATCAATAATATATTGATAATATCTTGCTAATTTTCTGGAAATTCGGAATTTAGTGTAAGTCAATTAATAATATACTGTTGATACATTAACACTCTATTTATCGTTTTAAAAAATTTTTTACACGTTTCAGTTAGCAGTTTCAATTTGTCAGATTACTTTTTTATTTGTTTGCATCAATCCAATCGAAAATTCAGTCGAACTATCAAAATAATATTTACATTTTTCGTTGCTGGGTAAAACTTATTGAATGTAAAATGTACTTTATCTATTTATATTCGAAACAATATTGAAAGTACGCTCACGAAATTCCATTTGTTCCGGAGACTTTTTCGGGCAGGCACTTGGTTATTGTCGGTTCGATTAATTTCCAGACCTCGGCAAGCTGAAATCAATGGTTCCAGTAAGTTCACGCAATCGACGTTATCCGTTACTTTAATCGAGGCGATTAATTTGAATTCGCTCGTGATCACTCACCAGATTGAAATTCCATTTCGGTGGCATTAGTAAGATTCGTTAATTGATTTGAATTGGAATTATTTGCAATGTAAAATGGTGTAAGGGTATAGCATTACAATTACCTCAGAATGGCCGCAAATTTGAACGCTGACGAGGTTTTGGAGAACGGTTGCAAGGATTTCTAAATGCGCGTGTACTAATTGAGTTTCCATGTGGAGACAGTGCAGGGAGAAGCAATTCCTTAATTCTACGTTCGCGATCACAGACTCTTGCGCCACCATTTTATTTTCTAGGTATTCAACGGTGTCTGCCTATAAATTTAGATGTACAGTTGTAATGTTGGAATTATTGCGAACAGAGAAATGCAAGATTGTCCTACTTATTTTGTATACAATTTTTTATTAATCACAAGAACGATGCAATTTTTGTGGGTAAATCAATTCTTTCTCTATATCACACCACAAGAAGAAGTGTCTTGTTTTGAGACATCTTCATGCCTTGGAAAAAAAAAAAAAAAACAATTCCCAAATGAGGCACTTGTCTTTAAAATATATTTATTGATTTCTCGAAACATTAGAACTTACATCAGTTCCTCGAATGACTCCTTGCATCTGCTTCTTTTTCAGCGTTAACATCGTGGATAACGCTCTTTGATGATCTGCACTGACGCCTCTTTCGTGCCTTTCACATAGAGCTCTATGAGCAACGAGTATATCTAATAAAAGGTTTAATCTCTCACACACAGTCGTTTCTTCTCTGATGGCTTGTTGTAGAGCCTTCGTTGACAATAAATTAAATTCCCTGTATGAAGAAAAACTGTTATTTAGACAACATGTTCAAAGTATTCGATGTATACTGTAAAAACTAGTAGGAAATCGGAGTACGATATTCGAGACTTTTTTCAGTGTCTTTGATCGTTTGAAAAAACATTTCTTTTCCTTTCAAATATTTGATATCTTACTTAGATATGATGTGAAATCCTTTTTTCATGTCTTCCCAAAGGGTCGAACCACCCGTCACCCAAGTGCTGGTACCGTGTGTTTCAGTTGCCAGATTATTCAACTGATTGCCTAATTCAGCCATATCTAGACTGTAACTGTGACACCTAATGGCGAGACCATCTGCGATGCTTTTCAATCGTGAAACACCGACTAAAATCATTCTAATTTGATCTCGACTGTTTGCGAATTCTGTCAACGTTTCTGGTGGTACCTAAAATCATATTTCAACTCTGACAACGGTCTAAGTTATATCAAAAGACATTCAATTTTTTCTGTAAATGACATTCAAGTCTTTGTTTCTTCAGAGTAATTCTACTTACAAGTTCTTTAGCTTTGGAGGACAGTTCGGAAGTAGCAAATTCGTCTGGGACTCGGCGAAAAACATCTCGAATTTTGTGCTGTGTTTCTTCACCGGTGTAGGTAAAGAAGAACTGAACAATTGGATCTTTACTAACGACCGGGTGTCTGGCGATAAGAGTCAGAAACCTTAGCAAGGACCTTCGCCTTTCTTCCAGAAACTGAGAATCCGCTAAAATAACAAAACAAATCCACAATGTTCAATTTGCGTGCCAACATCTTACTCATGTTTCTTAGAGAAAAAGAATTCATTCGAATTCCAACGTCTCACTCATATTTATCATTTGTTTAATTATTCATTTTTTAAACAAGAAAAAAATATAATGGATCAATTTGTTTGAATGATTATTACAAGTTTTATATTTTCATTTAAATCCAATCGTGTTATGCTGAATTTGAATGAATTCTTTTTCGAGATGCAAACTCCAACTCGTACCTCCAACTATCTTCTTTGGTGGCAGCTTTGGAATAAGCCTATACGGGAACCTCGCCAAGAGTAACTCGTGTAACGATACGAAGTCATTGTAACGTCGGTACACCATGGAACTGAATCTCTGTAAGGATGGCGACTTAATTTTAGTATCCCAGTTCTTACCAACCGATCCGGTCGCTTCAAAAGAGGTGTACTCACTTTACTTGTAACTTGATACTCGACGTGTTTCAAGAAAATGCCCTTCTTTTCCGGTACCAAATTGACTTCTATAGTATCCAAGTTGCATATATCACTGTACGTGAGATTTAACTTCGAGGGATTGCAGTTTCTATGCAATCGTTGTGCAAGCAAAACTACTTCGCTCAAATCCCCGAGAGTAGGGACAGGTAATTCTGCAAAGCAAGGCAAATGCAATGACTTAGCGACGCCCTAATTAGTGAAATTCAGTGGTTGAATTCGAAGTCTATTAACCGTTTCATTACCTTGCGATTCGTTTTCCAAAAGTTTGTCGCTCGGCTGTTTCCCCTGCTGGGCGTAAGCGATTAAAGCGAGTCCTTTGTACAGGCCGCTCCGGGTCAGGTATCCTGTTTTGCTGTTCACCAGTTCCCATATCTGCAGTTGTAAATTTGTAATTATATAACAGGTGCGAAAAAGACGAAGCCACGAAGAAACTTTTGAGTGGAGAAAAAGAAGAAGAGAGCGCAACTGAATAAATGTCTTAAACCATTGAAGATAAGACAACTTTTTTATTCAGTTTCAAATGGACTGTTAACATGACTTGAAAAAATGTTTCTTCTGTTTGTACTTGTTTCTGAAATTGTCAGTTCGATGAAAAGAAATAAGAACCCTCATTTCCGACGCAGCAAAAAAACTTATTGCTTTCGTTGCAAATCTGAATATCTTATTTGTTGCTAATTCGGGAACGAAACTTTTTCAATGCCAATTCAACAATGGAAGTTTTTCTTCCCAGCCATTGAATTAATATGTTTTCTAGTATCATTGTTATCCAATAATTCTAACTGCAACTTGTTTGATCATTCACCTTGGCGATACCAAATCTAATTTTCTTCTCCATAAAAATTACTGAACATGACTAATTTATTTCTTTGCGAATCGGAACACGCTTATTTACAATTATAATTGCGCTCTGCGGGCAACGTAATATCGCGAATGAAAGTACTTGCATTCCCGGGATATTTAAGTCCTGCCCTACTGCTCGCTCGCTGCCTTCCATGGCTCTTGCCTCTCACCTCGCGCGTCCGCTTGTTTTGTCATAAACACACATCATTCATGCGATCAAGTACGTGCGATTGGTCCGGACTTTTGTTTTCCGTTTTGTCGGCTGTCATCGAAACCGTGATTGATAATCAAAACCGACGAGACGGAAGATTGTTTTCTTCCGTTTGTCTTGAACTTTCGAAATTTCGCATCCATTTTGACTAATAAGCCTCAACAAAAGAATCGCGCTATCTAATTAATTTCACTTGCAGCGAAAAAAGCAAATACACGCAGCTCATATCGTAGAACAGTAACAATTGGACCATTTGAATAATTAGTTTACTATTCAAGTAGTAATTTTTACTATTTAATTTTTCACTTTTTTGATAGTAACTTGTTCTATTTAGTAAACTGAACTTTACCAATCAAACAGGGTATTTTACGGTTCAAGTTGTAATTCTGACTATCAGATCCTCTCAGCCTAAGGGGAATCGCAAATCAATCGTTGCATCTTGCCGATGACACCGACGATGTGAGGAGGGCGATTCTTCGCAAAAATAACAGAACTCGGATTCAAGGAGGATGTGCCAATGGGATGCCGAGATAAAAGCAACAAATGAAATGTCATTAAATAAAATTAACCTCGTCCGTGACTGCGGTAACGAGTTTTATAATCCCACGCGCGCGTGTTGGTATCGCTCTTCGCCTGGTACGTGATTCCTTCCTGTTGCCGGCGGTCCGTCGGCTGTCGCGGTTATCGCCTCAATTGGCCTAATTAAATCCACACTTGTGTACGAAATTTATCAGATCGGACGAAGCGGTTGGCGTGGGCGCGGTGCCATTGAATAGCTTGGTTCTCACGCTTTGGAGCACGAGCTTCGCCTACTTTTTCTTCTTCTTTCAATACTTATTTGGTGCTACTCTATATCGAAAACGATTCGATTCAATCAACCGAATTTCGATTGAATCAGGTCAATCTCAATTGAACTAATCAAATTGTAAGATTGATGTTTGACCAATGGAATGTTTAATTGAGTCAACCAAATTTTAATTGACTTTACCAAATGGATTTACCGAATCACTAAATGACTTATGCAGACATAAGGTGACTTGGTAAATGCAAGTAAAGGAATTCAATACAGTAATTTGGTTGAATCGACTAAATCTTTTTTCTCGGTGTATGCTAGACTGTCCCGCTTGATTATGGCTGTTTTATTTTTCTGAACAATCAAATTAATCCGTCCACCAGTGAGATCGATATTGTTGGCAGATCAAGTGCCATGAAACGCGTGCTTTCAAGCCTGAAGCGTTTTGCCACAAGTCCCGCCAAATTAGGAAGATCTCAATCAAGACCACTTGAACCGAAACAACTTTCGAGCGATCGCGTTTTGTGATGGTTAAAATGGTTTTGTTGTGTAAAAGTTGAAAAGAAGAAGGAGTCGATGTTGTTGATGTTATACAAGTTGCGAACGAAAAAGTCAGTTTTGCATTTAATCGCTGTGTCACTGATAACGGTGCGTTTGTGCAACATGTTGGTGTTTGGGCGATCGCTTAATCTCATTATTATGGTAGGCGTTATCTTCGGTACAGTTATGTCAGTTATTTCGCTGTGTTTGTATTATCCACTGTAAATACGTGTAATAGTGAACGTGAAAAATAATTTACGAATGATTGGTAAAAGTGGCACATTTTTTCTTTTGATAAATAAGAGAACCAGAATTTCTTTAAAATGTTAAAAAGTGACAAAAAATCGTCAACGGCTGTGATAAAACAGCCATTAAAATCTAACAATTTGTATCGTTAAGAAATTTTTAGTATACATTGTGAAAACGAGTGTTTCATTTTGAGACATTTTTGATGTCCAAAACACCAAAAATTACTCGGTTCGTTACTGTACAGGACACTTGTTTTTGCAGTGAATGACAATAATAATTCATTTTATCCGGTTTTTCTTTATTCTACTTGTAAAATTATTTTTGATGCAGGATATGCGTTTTTTCGTTTACTACTTCGTAATGAAGAATGGAAACGTTTCGGACAGAGTAAGCGCGAAGACGCCGGCTTGTTGAGCAGCGCCTGGTACGCGGGCACAAATACTTTCACGTCAACTTGTTATGATATGAACGGCATTAATACGCTCGGGATTCATGAACGACAGACGGGAAGGAGAAAAGAAGGCATGTGTGGATCAATGAACGGGCGTGTAACGAGGATTGAAATATCTAACTCGGCACTCGATAATACGGGTTCCGCGGATGCGAAGATTGCATCTCGCCGATATTTTCGATTTGAATCTAGACTCAGAAAACGACAACACAAACGGAGAAATTGGAATCTTTTATTGCGTAACGTGACGCCAACGTAGTAATCCTAATAGAATTTGTAATATAGCTGGGATATAATCCTGATTAATAAATTCTTACGTATAGCGAGTCCTCGTCGGACATGATTATCAAGACTTTGTAGGAATGTAAAACACGGTAAATATACGGTACCTACGTGGAATACTATTTTACGATCAATTTCTGGGAAAAAGATTAAGCAATTCCCACCGAGAATTGAACCTTGTCCCTCTTGCCTCTAAAAATTCGGACGGTAGTCATTTTACACGTGATCTATCGACGCATTTATTATTTATGCTTTTTACTACTTGATACAACTTGAGTTTTTATTATAGTTTCATGCAATAATCAGGCAGCCTGATCAATACCATATCACAGCTTTATAGAGTATTGACCTGTTACATGATCTAGCTGTCTAATAAAACCCTGAATAAACTCGTATTACATGGCTTTGATCTGACACTGAATACAGAGTCATGTCCATCTTCTAATGGACTCAATATGGTAATTCATACATCACATCAAGGCCATATATATATATTATGATTTGTATTATAAATTACTAACAAAATTACTAACAAGCTAGTAATTTTCACCAGACCATTGTTCTGTGTGCAACGCAATGAAATTGCGTATGAACGTCTTATACAACGCTTTTCTAATTATACACAACAACTTTGTTATTATATTTTCTTGATACAAAGACCGAATCTTTTTGCGAAATATGGATTTCGTTTAAAGCTCAACTGTCGGGATAATGCTCAAGGAATATTTTGTATTTTTCAACGCGCAGCTGCAAAGCCTACATAGCCTTTATTTTGTAAATTAAAAACCTATAGTTGAATTCAACTAGACGCGACTCTGCGGTCTTTGAAGCCTTGGCTGCGCAAAATACGGAAGATTGAAAAGTGAAAGGAAGAACATCGAGATACTTCGAAAGAAAGCCTTAGACTTTTGCGCGGTGAGTTGCTAGACCTGGTCGTTTGTTTCAAGAATGATATTGAGTAGCGAAGGTCGACGGGATACGGAAATTCTTCTTCTGTTTCCAGTAATGTATCTTCAAAGGCGGATGTTTTCACAAACAACTATTTTAAATATCTTTCTCGATCGTTGTTAACGAATTCGCAGCTCATTTTTTCCCGTAAAAATTTTTTCATCTCTGTTCAACCGTGCGGCACTCTACGTACTTGACACTGCAATCAAATTGAATTGCTCTTGTTCCGTAAACACGGTGTACGGTACTTGATTGTTCATTTTGTACATCCTCCTCTAATACTCTTCTCATTCTTTTTTTTTGTTTCTGTTTGTTGAGTTCGTCAAACATTACTAGACAATTGAATGAGTCTAATAAACATAATTGAATATACTTTACGAAATGTTTTTTCAGTCATATTAACAAAGCTCCTTATTTACAACCCGGTAGATAGAAACGCAAAAGAAAGACAAGTTGATTTGACTTTTTGTTTGACCTATAATAAAATTAGACTTGTTGGTTCTAGTAAATAATAACGTGGAAAAATATCATCTTGACAAACCTGACTGAGAATGGAGCTATTGAGTTGGGATTTAACGAGCAAAGATTTGAAGACTTCTCTCTCGACGTTTCCACTCGTTGGCGAACAAATCTTCTCGTAGACCTCCCTGTAAAATGCCGGTATGGAACCTACGGTATTCCGGGCACGTTGGTTAAAATATTTTCTTTTCTCGTGATACCATTCGAATCAGAAATGGTTGAAATAAATCAGAATATCCGAACGCTTGTTAGATACTCGTACTAGAAAAACAGGTGTCTCATTTAGAGATATTTTTGGTGCCCGCGGCACTAAAAGGGTCTCAAATCCAGTCGAACGGTGACCTTTTTACCGTGAATACCAAACGTGTTCAAAACTGAGACAATTTTAGTTTCTTAAACATCGACAGCGTCTCAAAATAAGACACCAAAAGTGTATGGAGTTGAAGCTTCCAACGTTTAATAATAAACGAAAATTAATTACGTATAATTCAGTAACATGTATTGTAATCAAAAATCAACAAAATTATATTCCCTGACACTGAAATATTCTAGTTTCTTGTTGTAAAATTATTGAATTAAAAAATACTGTTATCCGTATGAAGTGAATCAGATTGTATTTTCGTTTACTAATAACCATTGGAAACTTCAAGAGACAAAAAAAAAGTGTTTCGTATATAGTTGCCTTAAAATGAGACCCCTTTTTTTAGAGCACGACACGCCGGCCATCTACAATTTGCATCGTGACCCAAAAAATGGTCCCGCGGTTTAGAGACACTTGACGAAGCGCGAGGTTTTTATTGGCCAACTTTCCAATGTTTCACAAAGTATTTGCACGTTGCCTCGGAATGAATCGTATCCGCTTTCGCAATTTGCATTACATACCGTGCGACGGAGGGAACAATTGTGGATGCGCGTATGTGACTGACTTTGAAGGGACACGGAGATGTCGCGCGGATGGCCAATATTTTTGCCGTCTTTTCTATTCTCTTCTCCATCTCGGCGCAAGAGGTGGATTTTCCTCGCCTCGTAGTAACTGCAACAGCGAACCGCTTGGTCGACCGCAAACGTCTCGCAACTCGCGGAGAACGTGACCTTACGAACCCGGCGGATAATAATCGTGACATTATTCGCAGGCACATATTTAATTGCACGAGGTACGACTGCTATCCTGTTCCCGGTGTCGCGCCGCAGGAATCCGAACAATTTTTCGCAACGCGCAATCAACCGGTCGACGGATCTTTTTCAATAACCAGCGACGTTGGACCGATAATAAATTTGACATTATGACACCGTCGAATCGTATCCTTCGTTGTTTCCCCGATTTGATTGCACTGTCCGTTGATTAAGTCAACAATGTTATCTTTAATATGAAACGTATCTGACCGTTACCCTTGTTTTGAGACTTTTTGATGTTTCAGTTCTCGATACCGAGAGTCTTTTGAAATGATATACTTATTTTTACTGTGAATATTCATTGTCGTAACGGAAACTTCAAAAACTGTTTTAGTATATTTTAATTTTATGTTAACGTTACATTTCAAAAATTCTCAAGACAAGTTAAAAAAAGGATTTTCAGCTACTTTTTATGTCTTAATAAGGTGTTGTGACATTAAGACGTTTTCTTTTAAAGCCGAACGAAAAATATTACTTGACGTTCATTTAAATTTTGCAACAACTTAGTCTAAGTATTAAATTGTACGTAATTAATTTGACTGCGTTACGTAACGACGTGTAGTTTTATGTATAAAGTCTAACTTTTATTTTACGTGAAACGATTGGAGGGAAAATTTCGACTTGATTCGTCACGTTCATGAAACGAATAAAATTTTTATCTCGGCAGCCTGTGATTCACATCGATTTATTCATCTCGTCTCATAAGTTTGCTCATACCAGTACATTATTTTTTATCGTATTGTTATTCATCGCGTTTACGTAATAAAATGTCAATCAATCTTTTTATGATAATCATATTATTATAGCTAAAGTTGAGCATAATTTTGTTCGCGCTCAAAACGTAAGCAACAATATTGCGTTTAATAAAACTCTGGTATTCATTAATGGTCGAATTAACTTTTAAGTACAAATTTTGTTAACAAATTTTTAAAGCATTTGGTTTTACATGAAACATAAAAAATAATGACGATCAAAGTTGTATCGTTTACTTTTAAAAAACTTGACAAAAAAGTACATTTGAACTAATTTGATCGATTATCTCACATGATTCAACATTTCATTATTTTTCATCATATTCTCGACTATTAACACTCCAATCCTGTTTCCTTTCACGAGTCAATGAACTTCAATCGCGGACCTTCGGAGACCTCATTATCCTTTGCATTTTTCATTCATTTTCAATTGCATTTTCTCCTACACTCGACGACAAGAAACTGTCCCACATTTTCGCAATCATTTATTTATACATGCATTGATAAGTCCTTATTAGACTTACCACTAACATGAAATAATACTGTCATCGTTTTCGATCGCCAATTATTTCGCCTTTCACTCCAAAACCAGTGTTTCAATTTGCCTAAATTTGCGGCACTTTTGGTGTCTCAGAAATGTCTCTAAATGGGACACTTTCTTTTTTTGCGCTGTACAAGTGTTAAAAAAACATTTGTACTGATATTGTTCAATTTCGGGCGAAGAAAAAGAGCGAAGAGTCAGAAGAAACGAACATGTCCTTCCAACCAGAACACGCTGGTCTGGTTGGAAGGACATGTTCATTTCTTCCGACTTGAAGAGTATTCGGCAAAAATGTTTGACACGAAGCGAAACGATTTTCTAGTACGGCACCACTACTAGCGGACGGTGCACGACGGCAGCGTGCAAATACTGAGCGCGAACGGCCAAAGTGGGTCTAGGAGACTGGGTTTTTACCGGACGACAGATCGGTTGACGCCATGTTGGCTCACTGGCAGATCACCCGGGGCCGCCGAGGACGAGTCTCGTTGACGGCAGCTCGCGCTTCCTCGGGTTCGCTCTCGCTGGTTTGCTCTCAGTCGTTGGATGGTTCACGTGCGAAGGAACAGGCGAGCGTGATCGGACGGCACGCGAAGCTGCCGTCTGTTGGCGCAAAGCATGTCGCGCTGAGCTGTGGCGGCTGCTAACTGGCCGTGCCGACGACAGAAGCACTCGCGGCCACCGCGAAACCAGTTCCACGGCACCGCGGCTACCATTCCCACCAGCTCGCCGGCCAGAAGAGGACCTCTCTTGGCCGACGATTTAACTACCAACGCCGACTGCGCGGAGCCGCTTGATAACGCCACTCGTTCTTTCGGCCGATTTTTCAGCCAAACAAAACGTTGCTCAACTTTTTTTACTGCTGTACTTTTGAAGGCTCTTTTTCAGTCCACAATCAGAGACAAATTCTTATCAAAATCATTCAACTAATTATAGACTGCAAGTATAAAATTTTGAAACGGCAAGAGTATCTCAGTTTGTCGCATGCTTTTAGTGCTTCAATTACCGAAAGTCTTTTTATTGTGCAAAGACCAGAAGAAAAGCAAAGACCAGGAAATTTTACTGTTCTGTGAATATTGCTGGCTTTGTAGCAATCTTCACTGTTTATAGGAAAATTTACTAAAATTTCCCCTTTTTATCATTTTAATCTAAATTACAACCAATGAAATTACAGAGTATTTTAATAATTTCTTTATTGGAAAATTTGTCGAAGTAATTTATTTTGGCTCGACGACGAAGGAAAAAAAAACTTACATATCTTGGTACTCTGTTAAATCTACAGTCAATACATCAGTTGAAAATATTTTTCGATAAATCTTCGATAAAAATATATATATATAATACACATCTCTCGATGCAGGTTTGTTGAAATTGGTTTGCCTCTCGTCATGAATCGCGAGATTATCAACCGTCAAGCTCTCCCAGAGGAAAAGGCTTCGGAACGGGTCTCTCCATTTTATACTTTTCAATTTCTCTTTTCACTTCCGGCGCGCTTCCTTCCTCCAGCGACTCGATCAAACGTATCTTTTGCGCTATTTCCTGCTGAATTATTGTCCGATACCTGTGCCCCTCTCCGAGATCCTCCATATCGTCTAAGAATTCAATTCTCTCCTCGATTCCCTTCACCACTGAAAACCGAATCAAAATTTCATTTTATATTTCTTTGATAAAGCGCCTCGTCATTGTGAAAGTAAACGTTTAGTGGAAGTGGTTCTAAACTTTGAAAAAAAGCGCCATAACAATACACATTAACACCAAAGCTTAATTCGTTTTACTTTACTTTGTTTTACTTTTTAATGAATATTTTTATTAAAGTTTAATATAAAGCTTAATTCGTTTTACTTTACTTTGTTTTACTTTTTAATGCATATTTTTATTAAATTTTATTTTTTTATCATTAGTAATTTTAACCGTTTTATTAATTTACATCAAGATTTAAACGTATTTTTTTTATTTTCAACAAATTAGCACTTGAAACAAAGTCGAATGCAATGAATTGTCACTTGTTTCACTATTCGCAAAAAATTGGCACCGTTTTCCTTAACATTATTTCACTTCTTCGTGCATTTTCTTCGCGTAACGTGAACAAGTTTTGTTATTAATATTTTTCCGAACGTTTTTCACAATAATCGAGAAAATCGGTTTCATTGAGGAGTTATGATTTACAATCTGTAATTGCGTCGTATTCGTCGTCCTTTTTTTCATTCCGTCTAATTCTAAGATAATAAGGTGTTTCTCTCGGCGATGGTGGCATATCCTTGCCGTAAGCCATGAAGTAAGCCAGGCGTCGCTTCTGGAGTTCCTTGTTGACTGTAAATCCAATGGAAGGTTGTAATCGAACGTTTACCAAAAACGCAAAGCAATGTATAAACGACGAAAAAAAAGCAACGCGCTCGCGATTAAGGCGATTCTTCAAGCCGTTATTACTGGGCTAATATCTTTTCTTTTTAAAATAAGCATTATCCAGTAACTCTATCTCTTTGTGAAAAACTTGCTTTTTTTAACTAACGTTTCCTTTTTATTTGAATACTCAAATCAACAAAAGTTGCGAGGTGGATATTTTGACCATTTCGCAACCAAGAATTGATAAAAAAATCGCGATGCAAACTACTTTAACTAACACACACAAATGACTCCACTGTCAAACATTTGCAAGACAATCTATTAAAGTTTCATTTTCATCGATAGAAATTGTAACATACAAATACCCGAATTTCTGGCAACCCGAAATAAGAATCACCTTAATTGTTTAAATACATTTATTTACAAAAACAATTTCAATTACTCAGCAATCAATTGTTAATTATTTAGTACGAACATGGATCTGGCAATGTTTCGAACGTAGGTCAATTGCTGGATCCATTTTTTTGAGAAATGAATAATAATTAGTAAATGAAATCGTTTTTGTAAATAAAAGAATCGGAGAAATGACGAGCGCCCTATTATGCGGTATACTTTGTAACAATTTGCGGCGCGAACGCGGGAATGTGGTACGGACTCGAAAGTTCCTTACTCAGGGGAGTCGTACTCCTGTATTGTTCCCTTTCATAAGCTCCGCTGTTGATAATCATATCTTGCGAGCGTTTCTTCCACACGGCAGGAAACGTTGCCTTCAAAAGATAATATCTAAATAGCATTCAAAACGGTGTGGCGAGCTCGCGCCGAACGCGAGAAAAAACGAGGCGCGCCGAAACGGAGTGCTCTGAGGAAACCAAATAGTAAAAGTTAACTTTTACCATTTGGTATTTAATGTAGTAGATAATGAGAGAATAAAACAGTAAATCAAATAGTAAATGGTAAATATTAGCACTCAAATTTTAATAGTAAATAGTAATATCGAAACAGTAAAATTCACCACTAAATAGTAAAGGTCACTTACTTAAATGGTCAAAGAACTATTTAAAGTGGTATATATTCCTATTTAATAATTAATAATAACATATACTTTTTGGTTTTTTTACGTTTGTTAATCGTACTGGGGAATGTAACTTTTGTTTTTTTAACGGCGAGTGGGCCAAAGTCGACGGCAAAGGTTGGCCCTTTTCGAGCGCTCTTTGTATCATCTTCCTCTGAGCCATCGTCACCTTGGCTTCTTCCATAAGTACTGAAACACGCAATCAATTATTGATCCGTTTATTAATTTCACTTGCGAAATAAATTATTGTAATAATTTGCTCGATTTATCAACAAAACTAGTTTTTTATTTTTTTTATCGTTTTTAACTTATATTGTTCATACAGAGTGAAAGTTCACGTACTTATTTCAAATGAGAATTCCAAAAATATCATATTTAGCTGGAATTGCACAAATTTTTCAGTACAAATATTTTCCTCAAAATTTATATTTTTATTCAAACAACTATGACTAAAATACTGACTGAAGAAATATAAAATTACTTTTGAAACATATCTTTTGAGTCTTATTAGCTTATATACTCCTCCTTCAAAGGTGGATATTGATCAAATTAATATTGAATATGACCACTTACCTTTGATTAACTTTTTCGTTTCATCGCTGTATTTCGTTTGCAATGGGTTGTGAAATAGGCCGGCGCGGAAGTTAATGTTTGAGTAATTGCGGTCCATGTTAATTTTTATTTAGTGATACACGTCTCGACAACAATTTAGTCGTCGGCGTAAATTACAGTGCCATTCACGGCGGCACGATCAAGTTGATTGCTATCAAATTTAGACGATGCACGATACGTTTCTATGACAACCTATTAAGAATGCAACTTTTACATGTTCGATTATGATGTTGAGAAAAATCAAAGCAATAATTATTTCAAAATTTATATTATTTATTTTCAAGAAATTTTATTCTAACAATGATTGTTAAATGTGTCTGTATCGAAAGATTAAAAATGATAATGTTGAGTCGAGTAGAATTTGGGGTTATTTTTGTTACATAATTGATTATTATATAAAACTACATCTTAGTTTCAGTGAATCAATCCAATTTAGGTGTCGAATTCGTAATAAGAATAAAACAGTGCAATAATGTCCTACCCATCCGGCGCGATTCGTTGTTACTGCACAACCTTCTCTGCACAATCTTCTCTCAAATGCTGTCTTATTTCTGTACACGTGTCATTAATGGGCAGTAAGCATAAGGGTCCTGTGGCGCAACGGATAACGCGTCTGACTACGGATCAGAAGATTCCAGGTTCGAATCCTGGCAGGATCGGTATTTTTTTTTATTTGTTTTGCGAATGAAAACATACATTGTACAAAATTTTTGTCGTTCGCGGATAAATTATCTTGTGACATTAGCTTCTTTATCAATAGTTGATAAACAAAAATTCCAAGGAATATTATATAATTCCTTCATTTCATGTGAAGAATCATGTTTCGAGCTTATTGAACGAATCATTATTAGCAAAATGCGAATACAAATTATAATTGGTTCAGTATGCGACTGCACACCTCAATAAATTATCTATTAAGGGAAGATTGTCCTTTATAGTCCCAATGCTCCGTATATCGGATCAATTTCCACAGCAGCATCTAATTATTCAAGCATTTCCCTCTTATCAACACGTCTCCTGGCGATAATCAACTAATCCTATCTCACTCCGTTGGAGCACAACGTCGAAACGTGACCCGTAGTCTGTCAGCATCTTGTGTCGAATCCTTGTTCAATCATTCGACATTTATTAGCAATGATTATTAAACTACATGCTCAATCAAGAAAAGCGATTTATTAAAATATATTAATATATAGGTACTCTTCGCCGTACTCTATTAGAAAAGAAATATATCGTGTTACGTGACTGTTACAGTCTCTATAAAGTTTAAATTGATAATGTCCTATTAAAGGCATACCCGATCGAGCCCATGTCAGACCCCTATAAGGAATTAATTCTCAATATAGTTAAACAGCTGCTCGATCCAGCCCTTTTACAATCCGCATCACATGGTCTTGATGTGGTGCATACTTTACCGTATTGTATGGTCCATAAAAGAATGACATTACGGACCATTCGGATTCTTACAGAACCCTGACATGGTACTGATCAGGCTGTCTGCTGTATATACTTCTCAGGTAGTATCTCATAATAATGATGAAAATTTTTCATGCCACTTTCCGTGTACAGGCTATATTCCCGTTAATAAATATATAAATTAATAAATAGAAATAAATAAAATTATGAATATTATTATATGTGTCGATGGATCAGGTGGTAACAATATATCACCCTATTTTTAGAGAGAGTGTTTTTAGAGATGTGGTTCAATTCTCGATGGAAATGACCGTAAAGTGTTTCCCTAGTTCATGCCTCCTATGCAGGTAGCAATTTCCAAATCAGAATATGGACATGCTAATGATATTCTAACTTTGATAAAAGTAATTAGGAAAGCCTTTCCGAAAATATCTCTAGACGTGGCCTTGACATGGTGCCGGACTGGAGAACCGATTCTACGGTCGAAGCGAAACTCTAATGAGATCTAAGGAAAGGAACCTCTCGTGGTCTCGTTGTCGCGGCGAAATCGCGGGTGTCAAGTGGACGAGCCCGGCGGGAACGACTGCGCATGTCGGGCACGGCGTTTGCCGTTCGGGTCGGCGGTGGCGCGGCGCCTAGTTCCGTGGGCGAATCCGCGCGTCGCCCGACGGCACCGTTTTCCGCGTGCTACCGCCAAACGCGCGGCGCAGCTCGTGCGGTCCGGTCGCGCTCGCGGTTCCGCAGAGAGGCCCGGAGCGACGTCGGCACGAGCTTCTTCTATTGATTCCGGGCCCTTTAACCAAGACATGATCTGATCAGCCGTCCGTTCTTGCAGCGGTGAGTAGAACGCAACGGGATCGATCCCACCGCGGGTCGAAGGTCGCGGGTCACGGGGCTCTCGCTGCATTTGCCTTTGTTTATAAACACGCGCCAGCCAGTCAGACTGATGGTCGATGGGTCGGCTGATAACCGATCAGGCAGGCGCATCGCTGATTGCTTAGAAAACATTGCGATATTACGCGCTGGCAAATTTAGATGCTTCAAACAATAACAATTTTGTTAGGCTATACTAAGGGTGACAGTGATACGATTAAAGTTACCTCCAAACAGTAAAAATTACTATCGAATAGCTTTGTCACCACTATTATCATGTTTTTAGTCAAATAGTAACTATTATCGATATAAGGGGTAAAAATTATTGCTGAATGAATTATTATGAATTGTAAAAGTTACTACCGAATAGTAAAAATTGTAATTTTAAAAAAAGAAACAAATTTCGTGTTGGAAAAGTAATTGACGTGGTTGAATTTAATGAAGGTGAGGCAAAGTAATGAGGTTGCTTCGCAGTTCAACTTATGTTAAGTACATTGATTTCGGTAAACGGCGCAAAGTTGAGACAACAATACGGACAGTTCTCCGTGGTATATTAAAACTCCTTTAAAAATTAACGATGAGACGAAACATTGAACCATAATTATAAATAATATAATCTTTTTATTTAGAAACACTGATAATTTGTTTACCGAATAAAAGAGTAATTAATAAACGAAGCTTTATAAAATAAAAATGACGACTAATTTATGAAATTAATTTGCGTAAAGATTAAGTATCTGTGGGAATGTATTTTGACAAATCATTATTTCAGTCATGTTATCTGTATTTTTCAACTAAGTATTTAATTGAATTGTTACATTTAATTTGATTCTGTATTTAATTCAATTATCAGCCACTTATTTCATGAGATTTAAAAATGGTTCAAATTATTTTTTTCACGCTCACAAAATGTTTGTATTACATTTAAATAGGTTTTTGTTTTGAGTGGGTTTCAAAATACGAGTAAAGAACGCGTGTTGAAAAAATATGGCTCATCAAATTATTACTCTACGTTGTTAAATTAAATAAGTAATAGCAACGTTGAAATGGTATTTAGATATAATAAATTTTGTTTAATAATTTATCGTAAGTATTCAAATCAATTTCGTTTTATAATTATGGATCGCAATGTGATAACTACAGGCGCAAACATGTTCAGAGTTATTAAAAATAACGTTTATAAATAGATAGAAGCGATGCATTGTACGATATAAGAAATAAGCTGTACACGTAGAAAAAAATTCCATAACATTTTCTGCCATCTTTAATATAGCGACATTAACAAAAACAAATTCGTATAAAAATATGCTTTATGCAATCTACTTAAAACAATTTGTTTTCTGAATTTTTAATTGAACTTTAACTGGCACATTCAATTTTTGTTTGATAAATTTATATTTCATAAACTAATAAATTATTCATCAATTCATACATAAAATACTGCATAAAGTAAATAAATTTAAGTTCAGGCAATGAGCACGATTATCATACTGTATATTATTACGATAATAATACTGTATATTATTTATATTTCAAATCAATTGATTTTCGTGTGTTTCATTAAACTACTTCCATTATAAAGTGGACTAAAATTAATATAATGAATTGTACCATGAATGCTAAATAATGAATAATCGTCACAAAGTAGATTATTGTTGCACATGAAAATGTCAATGAATATGTTCAAAGCAACTAAATTTGATAAATAATTGGAAGATTAACACTGAAAGTTCGTGACTATTTCAGTGACAATTTGTAATTTTTTTTTTAACATAATTAAATTGATTAAACGTAATACAGAGAGAAATTTTACATAAGTAATACGTCGTCAAATTTTATATGGTAAATTTAATAAATTTTGACTGAAATTTAATAGGCAACTATAAAATAAAAGTACCACTTATATAAAACTTATATCAACTGAAATGCAGTTAAAAGGATATTAAGAAAGTAAGCAAGGAAAACTTAAAGAATAAAAGAGAGTCATTGTTCATTTTAATCCCAGAGATAAAGGAGCGCGCCGTTTATATTTCCTTTCATTTTGTGAAGGGAAATTCATTAAATAAAGAATTTAAAAAATCTTCCGGATAATAGGAGTTTGAAAATAATTGGACATTACGAAGGAAAATTGATGTTCCGGGATTAGCCATCGTACTTTGAAAGAATGTTTCCTATAAAAAAGACTCTACAACTATAAATTATATAAACTAATGCATTTTCTTATTAACTTTTATTTAAAATTTGCTAACAGATTGCAAAACTACATTATTCACCCGAGTGAACAAGTTTATCGTACAATCATGGGGTTGCCACTAAAAAACTTCTTACATTATCTAACTTTGAAACAAGGAACGGTCCTTATCGCTATAATTCAAATGGTAAGTCAAACTGGTTCCATGCAAAACTTCATTCGTTAAGATGGCAAAAAAATGAGGTGGCGTTTACCACCAAGTTCCTTCTTTTGCAGCTGATATCGGCGTACTTTTTGGTCTTTTTCGTCCTCGGACTGTCCCACGTGACCGGTATTCAAGAAATGATAAACAGAGACACAGAAGATGCCTTGGAACGAGAAGCTCTCGAAGACATATCCTCGAGACATATTAATAGCCAAAGAATGGAGCTAGCTCGTCATAATGCCACTGGTAGTTTTTTTATCTAAAAAGATTAAATGAACTACACTGTAAAAAAAGTTTTAAATGGTATATTCCATAATACGTATCTTGAATTTCCAGTCATTTTTTTCATTGTATTGATACATACTGAGAAAAAAAATTTGGCTAATTCAACCAAATTATTTGCTTGAATCCCTTTAGTTACAGTTATTTAATCACCTGCGCAAAGAATAATTGTCTTGATGTCTGCACGTGTTTGGTTGACCGAACTTCATTTTTTTCTTGTAACAGACTTAATAACTTTTATTTAGCAAAATCGTTATTTATGTTTTGTAATTTATTCTTGCAGAACAAGTATTCCTCATGTACTGGGGTCTTGGTATAACAATTAATCAATTTATCACGTCCGCTTTTCTACTGTACGGAGTTTTAATGGTGAGGTGTATTACGCATTTACTGTAACTTAAGACAGCTAATCTTCATACATTGTTATTAACTTTGCATTTATCTTTGCAATTTTGATAACAGTATATTATAAATTAATATAATTTTTTGCAGAATAATCGATACTGCATAGCTCCTTGGATGATGGTTATGATGACAATAATAGTAGCCTTAATTATCTCATTATTCTTCGCGCAGCAAGATGATCCGTTCATTGCCCTTATCGGTGGGAAAGCCGATATTCTCGATCGTATGTATACAAGCGATAGGGCAATCAAGTAGAAAAATAGTATTACAAATTATCATGATTTATTGAACTCAAATGATATAGTTCCAACTGTAAAAAGCGTTACTACATCATTGCAAACATATTCTCTGACATATTATTGTTATTATTATTATAATGTACTTCTAAAATAATTCATACATTCTGTATGATAATATTTTTATAATGGTATAATAGTATTTTATACATTTTAAATTGAACTCTATCGAAATGTATTTTACTGAATTCCACTATATTGTGTTTTCTGTGAGATTTAAATACAAGACTAACTTCTTTTCAATTAATCTCATTCGATTTTTCTAGGATTTTTCATCATTGTGCTTGCTGTGGTCTTCATTTACATCTGGCTCATAGTATATAGCACATACAGAAGTTTGGAAGTAAAGAAAGGTGTTATTCATGAAGTTCATGATACGAAAAGCAAGTGTACGAAACTTGATAAGAAGTGCAAAAGTAAGCTTACTGTTCCCATACCATATGACGTATAAAACAATGGTCTATTTCCAACGAATAATCAATAAAAATGGACTATTAAATTATATTGTCGCTCATAAATTTAACATTATACAATGCAAAATTTATGACATTTACTTTTAAAAATCCTAGTTTAAAACTTGATCACTTTGTTAAAATACGTATTTATTTAATGAAGATTTTTTGGAAAGTTTATAATCTATGTAAACATTGTTTACAATATGTTCACTTGAAAAGATTGATTTTCGAAGATTGCACGGCAATGTCTTTCAGTTAGTTTTATTCTATTTATTAATAATAATAAATAGTAAACTATACCTGCAATAAGATGCGTATCATTATAGAAGCAAATTGTTTTATTTTTTCAACTATAACATAGAAGACATTATTCTTAATGAATAATAACCGTTTCAATCAATATAAATAAAAATGATAGCCTTTTCGAAGATTAATAAATGCAACATTCTTTGAATTAAATATCACAATATAATTCAGAATCAATGCGTAATATTGAATAGTTGAAAACAAATAAAAAATTGACCGATGCATTTTAAATCATTTGTAATGCTGGATTAAGTCCAACAAATACATACTTTTAAGAAACATTAATTTAAATTTTTTTTAGATTCATTTACTTTTATCAATTTTTATTTACTTACTTTATAATTTATTTATGGAACATATTTTACAATTAAATTGAAAAATATTGTATTTCAAAATTACATCAAGCAATAATAATATATTTATAAATCCTTATAACATTTTATAACTTTCAATATTCATTTTCATTTTTTTTTTTTTTTTTTTTTTTTCAACATTCAATCTTAAAATCTCGACCAATTACGTAACGAATAAAAAGATTGCACAACCAACTTCAAGATCATAACATCTACACTTACCTTGTGGAGAGAGAGAGGAGAGAGATAGATTAGGGAGTCTAAATTAAAATGGAAAACCTTTTTGTTTACAAAAAAAGTATGTTATACGCTGATTGCATTGTGTATGATTTATTGCTTGTATTGTATATGTATCATATCATCATCAACGAAATCACCAGCAAAATATTTCATATTATAAATTGTATTTCAAAAATTTTGTTATTTCCAAACGATTCGATATTGAAGTGTTCATAATACTTTTGTTATGTGAATAAAAGTAAATCAACTTCTCGAATTTATCTGAATTTTACATTGTTAAGACATTGTTAAGAGTTGTTTAAATAATTGTAAATAATTGTTTAATAATTGTTTTCGTTGTATAGGCAGATATTTTGACAATGTTGTATTGATTTATCAACAGTCTGAAAACAATTTTATTATCAATATAATTTTATTTTGGATTGTATAATACCAAATGTAATTATGTAGAAATATATATATAATTTTATAAGATATTTATCACATGTATCAAATGTACGAAGCAATTTCATCGCTGCTATTTCATGACAATAGTAAAATAAACTTGTACTATCAAAACCTGAAATTTATTAATTTTACATACCATTTATTTTGATATTCATTATATATAAATGAAATGCTCTAGGTAAAAGCAATTAAATAAAATTAAATCTGAGTCAAGGTATTCTACAAATGTGGTCAGTCTTAAGATAACATTTTTGTTTTATTGATCGAATGATTTTGCACACATAAAACGAAGTGATGTACATTGATTTTGCTTTATTTTGTCTTATACAAAAATCGGTAAAAATCATTAATCTAGTTTAAATTAACTAATCGTAATAAACTGAATTTTTATATATACAATACATAATTTATAATTATAATAGTCGATTGATTTTGTCTTAATTAACATGCTGATTTTTCTTGTATTAAACATATTTACACAAACTAGCGAAAGAGCTTTTTGTGATAGAGCCTCGATTGGAACATTTTGATGCTCAATTTGTTAATTGTAAAACGACTTCACTTGATGATAATGAATTGTAAATATAAAGGGTGTTTGGTGTGGCTACAATTATATTTACGAATTAATCACAGATATTTGCACAGAAATTCATTTGAATTATTGTGTTGAATGATTTTATAATACAATTTGGTTGAATGATAATTATAGTGATTGCTGTAGCCATCGTAATCATAAAATACAATTCATTAACAATAGTATAGTAGGATTTAAATTGAATCTTTTTTTTTTTGTGAGAAAGTAACAATTAGATTTTGTTTTTTCTAAGACATAGAGATATTTCAGTTAATATGTTCTTCTTCTACTCTCAGTGTATAAGGTAAGACAAACATTGTCTGTAAGAGGCCTTTTCCTTTTTTTTTTTTTTTTTTTTTCACTAAATAAATATCTTTTTTTCATTTCTGATAAATGATGAGTCACTAGCCATGTTATTCAACTTTTGCAGTTGTGAACGGCTCTAAATTCTGATATCAGAAATAATAATAAATAATAAAATTATATATGAATAACTTAAAAATTTAAAAACTTAAAAGAAGATCACAAAGGGACACTAAAAACCCAACGTTTTACTGGCGACCAACGTCAGGCAGGTAAATATGAGGTCCTCCACATTTAATTTGATTAAAATTTTATGTTATTTTATGTTTGACAATCATTTTAAGCATCTAATGATTTCATAATTTCAATATGTAAGTGATCCCATCAAGTTATCTTCAAATCCATTCATGTTTTTTGCTCAAAATCAATTGATAGCTCCTAATTCACAGCCTAAAAGATACGAATCACAAGATACTGTAGATAACTTGAAGGAAAATTTTGTCGTCAAAGTTATAAGATTCAATATAATTCCTACTATAAAATTAACGGTTCAGGTGATGTTTGAAATTTACTCAATTAATCAAATCAAAATTTGGTAATTAAAAATCTATTGCGTTATACCTTCCATCCATCACATTTTCTCTGGTCATTTCGAGAAATTGCATGTATAAGTCTCGAGTACATTCTCCATTGTTATTGAATAAAAATTTATAATAGCTACCATCGGCACAAATCACTGAAAATAAATATGTTTTTTTATTAATAACGTAATCGACGGGATGTTACAAGGATTTAATTTAATTGAAATAGTATTTTGTATTATTTTTGAATGATAACAATACAAAAAAAAAAAAAAAAAAAAAAAAAATAAGGGGGTTAAAAGAAAAAGAAATAAAAATAAACTTAAACCATAACCTTATCACAAACTAGAGTGATCACAAACAATTAGATTGAAATACTCCATACGAGTAATTAAACGATATCTAACTACTTGTGTATGTCAATTATCACTCTATTATGATTCTAGTGTTTTTACGTGTTTATTATACTTGCATTGTGGAGTC
>JABFOV010000080.1:0-58204 GCA_022817685.1 Aradophagus sp. ZL-2020 | reverse complement strand
ATATAAATGAGATAGAAAACAAAATAAGTATTGTATTTTTTTTTAAGAGAGGAAAGGGGCAAGGGAGAGTAGGGGGGTTCACTGGGGTAGGAAAATGGATAAAAGGAAAAATTTAATGAACTTTCCCAATTAAAAATTTGTTTCCTTTTTTGAAAAAAAAAAAAAAAGAAAAAAAAAAAAAAAAAAAAAAAAAGAAAGAAACGACGACAAGGGTTAATCGTGTAGACGAAAGTTCATTTTCTAATGAGCGACTGCGATAGCACGAGGCTTTAAAAATGTAACCGTCGGCGTGATAAGGACAAACGAGAGTTTAAGGCAGTGTTATTCTTCATCATCCGAGAGTTTGAGACAGCGATAAAATAGCGGTGCATTAATAAGATCAAGAAATATGGTGCAGAGAATGTGGCGCGTTCGCGCGACAATCTTGTATAACGTTATTCCGGCTAAACTGTCATAAACGAGAGGAAATGAAAAGAGCTGCTTAATAGCTTATGTATGCAAATCCAACGCGACAGATTGGGCGAGAAAGCTCTCGGATGAGAGAAAGCCCGAGGAAGTGCTGAAAAGGGGTGGACCGTGAAGTCGGATGTTGCACCCTATGGGATTTAATCCTTTGGATTAGTTTTAGCCGGTTGCTAAGAAAAGCGCAAGCCTCGCGTTATTTTTGAGAGTAGCGGGAAAATTTTTTATAAACGGCAACATAAGGTTGAGGAATTACGAAACAGTTTCTTGCTTGCAGAAGGTAAGGACATCTGAAAATTCTTATTTTCAAAGGTTTTGTATCGTGTAAACTTTCAAGACAAATTTTAGTAAATTACAAAAATATTTTACATTGTTAGTTAGCTATTTGATATTCAATTTTGAAAAAGTTACAAAATTGTTCAAGATCATCTAAATTAAAACAATTTGAAATAGTTCTACCAAATGAATTAATAGTAACTTAATGTCTGAAATAAAAGTATGATAGTTGCATTGAGAAGAAAGGCTTGACAAAATATACTAAGAGTTTTAGTAATTCTGATGTTTAATTGCACGTATAACAATAATTATTGAAAATATTGCAAAGTGTTGTAAAATTTTGTTCAACGATGTTTCCTACATTTAAAAGAATTAATACTAGAGCACTTGATGAATGATGTATCATTATTTGGTATTTATTGTAATAAGTGCTGTCAAAATTTAACATGAAATGAATTCGATACAATAGTTCCAAGTGAATATGGCTGCTGAAGTTGCGAGGTAAGACAAATGATATACATAAGTTGTCGCCTTCACAGTATCAAGCCTCTGGGGATGTAATTAAACTGGGCCACGACCCTCTCCGAAGAAGGATGCTTCTTCAATCCGACTTCTTGATCCAATTAACGTGGCGAAATTATCTGCGGCTGCTCGTCACTGCCGGCCGACTCGATCCGGCTTCACCTTAAACAATTTCATTTGCATAGTAAATAATCAAACAATTCCCTTTGACATTTAAATCGTCGCAGACGGATAACCCGCATGATTGCCTCATTTGCCCTTCTTTTCTTCGTTCGATCTAGCCTCTAATTTCCAAAATTCCCCCGCATTGTTAATTATGCGTCAGTCGCGAAGCTTTTCTTCAATTTTGCAAAACGTCTTCGGTAGATAATAGTATTTTATCTCGTCTTAAATATGTCAGTTTAACGTTAGATTCTTTTTGACCCGAAATATAAGTTGAAGTGGAAGTGATATCTAATTTATTCAACCAATTGTTTCTTCTAGCTTGACTTTAATATACAACAATTGTTGCTCACTTTAATATGATAACTCAAAAGATATTCATCTTAATTTACAGTATAATCTTGGTCAAATTTTAGCTCAAGTAGTAAAACTCACTTCCCTAATTAAATAATTCTAATCTCTTAAGTAATAAAACCTGGTAAATCTAAGTAGGAAATTTTAATTACATATCTTCTCAATGATTGATTCTTAAAAATAATTGTTAATGTTAAATTATTTTTGCCTCAGAATAAGTTTATAGGAATCATAATTATTAATATTTTCTTCCACTTCAGCTTATCCATCAATAAGGTTGTTTTTTTCTTCAGCCTAACGACCGTCAGTTTACAGTCCAATATCGCAGCGACTGATGTTTGGAAGTGAAATTGAATGAGACAAAATGAAGCGCTCGGTTTAGCGAGATAACGAGGCACCGGAGCAACGTCGATACAATTGAATGCTGATCCATCTTGCGTCGGCGATTCCTATGTATGAGATTCGCATAAGCTTCCACTTGTAGCGGCGTATCATGCGATTCTGAAAATAACGCCTTTATTGGCTCCTTTGGCTGGCCGCGCACGATCTCCAAGTACCTGGACGGCGCTTGGACTAAAGGACCGAAATGGCCCGAGCGTTATTCCGCCGGACGGTGATCCAAATCGAGGGTACATATGTGGCGGCGAAGTCTGCGGATAAAACTAGGGAAATGGAGCTGAAGGGCGGCCCGAGTCGTGAGAGACGCGGTGTCATTATGCAAAGCAGATGGTCAGTTCGGTAATCCGGTCAGAGGTCGGCGCCATTTCTGACGTTTCGCCACGCACGGCCGTATACGGCGACGAACGGCCGACGCAAAGTCTGATTGATGTGCATTGTTATTGAAAACAATATCCCAAATAAAGCGTCCCCCCGTGCGCCTCTTTATGGACACGCGGCGGACATTTGCTTCATCGACTCGGGCCAATTTTTGTCCGGCTAAATTGTCCGCCGGGCTCTGGTGTCCTTTATTGACTCCAATAAAATATCGCGAGCAATGATTTATTCTCATCCGTGCCATCTCTGGCTCGACGAGATATTCGAGTTATTGCTAAGCGAGCATCGTTTTGGTGTTAAAAAAGTGGTATTGAATGGGGAATCGTCGTCTGAGTCATTGTGATCTATAGTCAAGGTAGGTTGATTCGGATGAGTCAAGATTTAGATATTTTATGTTAAAAGGGTGAGATTAGAGTATTGCGGATATTGAAGATATATTGATTCAATATCGATTAATAAGTAAATACAAATCAATATATGAACGTTTATTTTATCAATATTGATTTGTCATTGATCATATCAATATGGGATTTAATTTCGGTAAAGTCAATATAGCTTCAATATTCCGTTAAGATTGAATCAATTTTATATCAATGGTATCAAAATTGTGTCATTTTATAAATGTATTACATTACAACATATAAATTTCTCTGCAAATCCTTGGCACAAAATTTTCTTCCGTGCATATCTTCAATCAAATTAATTAACATTCACGTTATTACACATACAATTACTTCGTACATTGAAACTGCCCACTTCTTTTATTTTTTTTTCTTTGAATATATATATATATATATATATTTAAGAATAGCATAGGCTTTCGATATTTTATTAATTCGACGGCAGATATATCTCGATTTATGAAAAGTCGTAAAATTGGGCACGAAGCGTCGGAGCGCGGTTTATAGCGGAATAGCGTTATCGAAACGCACAACAAAGTAGCGAGAGTCATAAATGAATCATTTATCGAAACATAACCCACGCGGTCAGTTTTATATCCGGACAGTAGAATTTGATCAAAGTTGGTTTTGCGGCCTCTTGGGGAGTAATAAGCGACCTGCGCGTCCCTAATACTCCCGGCATCGTGGTCCATAGCTGATGAATCACTCGAGGAAGAGCGTATTGCGAATTTGCCCGTTCACGTACGTTATTTCCGTTTCTCCCCGAGAAGACCGTGAGCGAGGCACGCGACGTCGAGAGAAAGTGAAAATAACGTATAATAGTTAAATATTCGAGGGAGGTTACGTCAAAGATCGCGGGACAAAGAGGTCATTGCGGGATAAAATATGTAAGGTTAAGTTAAAATTGAGCCGAAGGAATCGTCATTCCTCGAGGCGCTCGGCAAAGTGTCTCCCGAGAGCGCCATCTTTATTAAAGATTCAGAATCCGAGCATCGCGCGCTCATAACGTCGCGACGGCGGGCGATTCTTTAATTTGTTTAAGCGACGAGCGTTCCTCCGTTGCGGCCATTATTCGTGTGCTCCTTGTCCCCGTGTCGAATGAAAAACGAGACGCGACGCAGGCGACATAAAATCCCCGTAAAAAGTTCCGTCTTATAATCCGCAGTCGTGCCGGAGTGTTCGCCCTTTTTCCCACATGCTCCTTTTCCTCTTAATCAACCGAACGTTCCTTCGCAGTATACGTACTTCGAGTAATTTCGTAAAAACGAAATACAAATATTTCGTACTTATCGCGAAGACGTCGAAACATCGTCAAGTCGTTGACGATCGATCAATCGGAAGTTACATCTCCAGGAGCAGATCGCGATGTTGCTACGAAACGCGAGGCGAAATTGTGGAAATCTATCTTTTACAATACCGTATTCGTGCTTGTTTTTGTTTAAACTACTATAGTACCTATGACTACAATATTATATTAACAATACACAAATTGTATAATTATATTCTGATTCAATATTGAACTCCTCGAGTCAAGATTAATATTGAATTAATGTTGAATTTATCGATTGATTGAATATGAAATCAATAGCTCTTTGAATTATTATTGATATTGAATCGTCGCGACTTAAATTGAATTGATGATTCTGTAATTTCATTCTATGTCCCATTCTGTCATTTGAGACATTCTTGTTGATAAAACTCGATGCCAATCGATTTCTGACATCACTTCAACTCGTTATCTCGAATCTAAAAACCGAAACTCCGAGCACAATCTCGCGCAATTGAATGCGCGCGGTGTGTATCATTATCGTTGATAAAAAGCGCGCTTTATAGGGCAGAAAGGTTTCGATGGTGAATAAGACAAATGACGAGTTGGTTGGATGGTCGTGCGCGATCGGTTGTATCGCGCTTTCGAGTTGAGTTATTGGGAGATAGTGTCGAGCAGCGTGCAATTATGATGCGCAAAGTGATTCTCGCCGGGTAAGTGTGCCGGCCGGGCGTATGGTCTTGCGTACATACGAGCATATCCTTTTCGTTCGGTTCCAGGCTCGAAGCTGCTCTGCAAACTCATAAATCTAAAAGCAAATAATTGCTCGCTTTGGCCCACAGGCAGATCGCTGTTGTTGATTTAGCTGCGTGCAAAGGTCAGCTGACCTACGAGAGGTCGATCGACAATTTGGCCTCTCTGCTTCTTTCTCTCCAAATCACCATCTCAAAATAGACTAGGGCATACGTAGATTGGTTTTTATGTTGAGTAGTTCTTCAATTACCGTGACTTAAGTGATATGTCGACGATTCTTTAACTTTTTTAACATCAAATTTCGACTCGGTGAAAATATCACGAATTGACATACTTCCAATGAATTTGCCATTTCTGTATCTCTTTTAAGTTTATATTACTGTTTGATGGACTGGAAAAAGTTGAAAGATACAATAAAGCATTAGCATAGTAATATGATCATCAACATAATTATGGTTTAAATGTAAATTTTATCAACATATATTATGCTAACACATATTTTAATGCTGGTTTATTTATCTCTTTGACATTTGTTTAGGTTGGTCTAACAAATTTTTACTAATCATATCAACGTAATTTTTCACGTTGGCGTAACTTTTTCATTTTTCTGGCGTATTTATAACAGTGGTCGGTAAGTGATGTCAAACCTTGTTCATCATTTTTGACGTTTAACCTCAAGACAAACGACGTTGTTGTAACCAAGAAAAACTTAGAGGTCGCTTTGTCTAGCGGCGCGATTCGGGGTGGACGAAGATTTGCGAGTATCAAAACTGAGAGATAGCGCCCGGCACGTTATCTTCCATCTGACGAAGAAAGTCGGCTGGGCGGGATATTTTTTGCCGTTTGTAGAGCCGCAGTCGCGAGTCCTCAGGTGGATGACGCTTCGTGGTATTGCTCCTCCCTCCTTTTTTCTCGTCTCATGCTTTATCTCTCTTAACTATCCGCCAACAGAGTCGAAATTTAAAAGTCCCAATTTCTCGGAAAACGTCAAGCTATGTGCACTATTCCATAATGCAGCGTCTCTTGTCTGTTCAAGTAGTAGCAACAGTTGATGGAACATTTCATATTACTTAAAAATTTTGTCGATTGACGCTGCTCATTTGACATTCAACTAATTTCGATCAATTTTTAAATTAAAGTGAATACATTCGTTTGGACAAGAATCCTCTTGATTTAACGCAAATATCGTGAAAACTTTTTCTGAGAATATTATTTGTTTTTTCCTTTTTTTTTTTTTTCTATGACACTTGGAGAAATAGATATTCAGATTGATTATCCAGATAGTCAATCTAGATAGTTAGAAAAGTTATTGAATCTTGCGTGAAAAAAATAACGGCCAGTTGGTCTGGCAAAAGTTTGGATCATGCGCGAAAGCCAGACGTGCCATTCCCTAGCCAGACTTCTATAATCTGGCAAGGATATGGCATACAACTGGCAGACGTCTGGCTCGCGCGCACGATCCAGACCATTTTGATAACATATATTGTTTTTTTTTTGACATTTTTCATAACTTCAGTATTTAAATTGATTATCTATATATTCATATCGACTAACTAGATATATAACATCCTCGAAAATCTCCAGATAACAAAATTGACTACTTGAAATAGTATAGAGAATTATATAGTTTTTTTAACTATCTATTTCTCTAAGTGTATTTTTAAATTTCAACAATATTATTGCCTATATTTAACAGGAAATAATGACTTTTCGCGTTAAAATGTACAATGTTCTGAAATTTCAACATTAAATTTAAGAGCACTTATTTCAAGTGTTAAAAAAGTTAAGTAGAATGCCTTTCGAAGGTCCTCTTCATCCGTGTAACATAGTCGAGTGGGTTGAGTACTACAAATATTGACCTCAGCGGTGGCGGTGTTCATTAAACAACTCCCGGCTGAAAAAGTTTAGCGCGAGCTCGGAAGAAAGGGTGTATCGGGCAAAAACTGACAAGAACGCTCGAGCGTCGTAAAGACACACTCGAAACGGAAAAGATAGCCGCAGAAGAACCTCCTTAATTGCCACTTGAATGACACACCATGTATGGCGTTATAAGCATTTTTTTCAACGAAAACGATTGCATGAGCTGCCATTTTTAGATCGAAAGTGCTGTCTCCAAGTGTCGACAGTTTTGTCAACATCTTTATTTCAAGCGCTTTTCCCCGCAATCGATGACGATCATTGCTCATCTTGTAATGGCGTTTTTATGTACGTTGAAAATAGTTTTAATCATCGAGACAATTATAATTGTACACTTCTTAAGAACTTTAACATTTAAATTCAAAGTTGAATCGACGTTAATAGAAAGTTTTCGAATTGAAGCGGCTTTAATCAAAATGTTCATTAAACGATATTGAATTAGTATCAACGTTCAGGTAATATTAAGGTTTTTAATAATGATTTAGTTGATTTTACTTTAATTGCAGATTTTGATTAAATGGTAATCAACATTGAGACAATATTGAATTAATTGTTAATGATGTTGGTATACATTTGAAATCAATTTGAAACAGTGGTAATCAACGTCAAATAGAAATCAGTATTGAGTCTATATTGAATCATTCATTGATAATTTAACTAGCATATAGTTAATAAAATAAAATTAATTCAACCTTAAAAAAAAATGGATTGCTATTATTAAGCGAGTACACAAAATAAAGTATGGGCTTACTTCAAGGTCAGATACAAAACATGATATTTTATCTGATTTAAATAGTCTTTTCAAAACAATTTTTAATTTTGTTATTTTTTGAGCCATAAACTTTCTTCTGTACAACGAAATTTCGAACCACATCACCCTTTGTACGTAAACTGGCCATAACTTTACGTATCGTATAATAAATGACTTTATTTCTATTAGAAATGATGAATAATTTCATGCCTTTTTACGCATCGACATCTGTGATTTGATGTTATTTGTTTTTCACACGCTCAACATTTTCGCGAAAATTTGATTTGCAAATTAATGCGTGTCATTCAAATTGATGCATTTTTGAATAAATCTCATCATAGGCATCGCAAATCGCACGGAATACGAATCCATTCCGAAACAAACTGGAACCATGTGTATGCAAATTATATGGTAACGACAATTTCGCATGGTTAATAATTGGCATTTGTAGCACGTGTTTCGCGACTAATGTTATGCGAGGATGGGATTGGCGTGAGGGATGACAAAGTGGACATACTTCATACAGAAAGTATAGAAAATCATCAATTAAATTTATTTGAATATCTGAAATTCTCAATCACAATTTACTATTTTTTTTAATCATACACAAAATTTAAGCACCAACATAAAAATGTGTTTTATGTTGCAGTGCAGTGGAAATGTAGTTAATGAAAAAAATTGCTAATTTCACAAACGCATTGTCAACAATTTTATTGATTCAACATTGATTCAATTCTTCTCTCCGAACAAACAATATTAATCATAAAGCAACGTTTCCATTTAAGTCCTTCAATTCGTCTTCATGCTCCAATATTGACGATGATTAAAGAAACATTTTGTTTATCATATAAACGCAGTAAAGTGTTCGTCTCGTTTGTCAAAAGGAGGCAAGGATAAGCGGCCGTTGAGCGAAAATTTATTCCAAGCCGGTAGACGGAAGGTGAGCTCAAAGGGAAGCCAAAATGCCGCGCGTATCAAATTAATCTGCGCGCGAACATTTGTTTCTTAATTTTCTACGAGCGATCCAACGCTGATAAGCGCTCGAGTGGCGAGCGCCGAGGCCGGGCCGGGTTTCGTGCTGAAATTGCGCGCGATGAGCTACGACGGTGCGCCCAGACGCGTTATATTATGCTCACGACGAAACACGCGAGAGATCCGTAATAAATATTTAAGATGCTGTTTATTATAGTTCCCCGGGCCGCAGCTTTTGTCCAACGATCCTTTTGTTCCGAGGCATGACTCGATGAATGAGCTCGGTTGCACGGTCCTTTCTATGAATAACAACATTGTTTTTCCCGTTGCCTTCCTTTTTTTATCGCCGCAATAAAGACGTTTTAATCGCTCTGTAAATTTGCACTCACGACCACTGGAGCGCAATCATTTTATCGTGGCGAATCTCACGGCGATTTTGAATTCGGTTCAAACGAAATTGGTCCGCGACCGAAACAACGGTACAAGGACGACCGGTGCGAAGCCGTGCACTTTGTCGCGCGGATCTCCCGACACAATTGCGTCGTTTGCCTCGAGTCGTTCGTCAAGCAGACGCTCGCTAACGCAGACGTCAACGGAGATGTTATCTCAGCCGCCGTGGTCTCGGGTTACTCTTGCATCGCGTCGTGCCTCATCATTGCGGTCGCCTCTCGTTGCATCGGGACTGTCTGGTCCGGCCGATTCGCCTAGTTTTCTGCGCAAGAAAAATACACTTGAGATTAAGGGGATGAACACGACAAAGCCACGTTAACATGATAAAGAAAGATAATTATAATGAATGGTGAGTAAACTTTTACGATACAGGATGGTAGAATGTATGTTGAGTCAATATACATATTTATATGTATTTTTATAATGATACATAAATATAAATTTATTCAATATTAATAATTTTTTATGTGCGTCAAGTTAGCCACGTGGCAAGTTGCCACGAGTTTTGGATTTCGAGCTGCAAATAGAGATTAGTATTTTGTGCTTAGTTTTTAGTTACCCTTGAAAATATTGTTTTGATTCAAATGGATATTTGTTGTGGGAAAATCAAAATATTACATATGTAACACTTTTTGGCGTTCTAACGTTCCTACAAGAACACTTAGGGAATGCTTTTTTACAGTGATTGAGGAATTAATTCTCAATCGTGCTAAGGATCGAAAAATAAGAAAAAAATAAAAATGATCAAGTTTTATACAAATCTAATCTATTAAACTATTAAAAATGCAGCAAAATAGAGGTTTCCAAATAAAATTAAGTTTGACGAAGATTACGTGCATTTCTCAAACACTTTTTCAATCAAAATCAAAAAAACGCTCAAATTACGTCTGATACGTAAATTATCGGTTAAACGAAAAAGTGTAACGCGTATTGCGTTGAAGAGTAAGTACCGAATTGAAGAGTATTTTATGCGATACGTTGCGCGACACGAGCGGATGAACGCAGATGAGTTTTACGAGTTGACCGAAGCACGTCTCAACGCGGCGCCTCTGAATGACCTTTTACGGCCTTTTAAGGGCGAACCTGTGGTCCACCGGCAGCACAATGTGAGTTTTCAAGGATGCGACCAGGGGGCGCTAGTAATTGATTACATCATTATTAATAAGGCCTTCGGGTTTTATGGCCGGCCAACAAATTGCTTTTAGAAAATCTTTGAGCTTTCAATTATCGTGCCGAACTGCTTCAATTATGAACAATTAACGTTCAATGAGAATTAAAAGCAATTACAAAAGTACGCTTCAAAATAGCAAAACAAAATTTAAGTCATCTTAATTACTAAGGCTTAATTAAATATTTATCACTTGAACCACATATTACAGATTCAGTAAAATATTTGAACAATATATGAATTTAAAAAATTCGAAACGTTATTCCGCAGCACTATTAATTTTAAACAATTTTAATAAACTAGTATAAGAAAGTTGACCAGAGTTGATACTTTTATTGTAAAAACGACGAAACGATATTTTTCAATCACTCCCTAGGAAGAAAAGTATCGTTTTTCGGGCAAGGGCGACGAAAAGTGTTTTGCTTTAATTTCGACTACCGACCGAGCGAACTGGTGCGAACAAATGATCGCGTTTATGCTGGGCACGTCAACAAATGTATACGTATGCCGGGCGAGTCGACCGGCATCTTTGCACAGCGCCCGAAGAAAATGATACGGCGTTGATTGAAGAAGCCTCTCGTAATGATTGCGGCAAACGGTCGGAAATGAAATTTCATATCTGCGTGTCGGAGAGCAGTGTACGCGCGCGCAGCTGCGACTATTTCGCCGTGTAATCGTGGGAATAGAAAGCATCTTGCTCCCGCAATTGTCCAAGACTGCGCTCGCCAATTGCACATATTTGCATGTGCAATTTTATTGTTATCACGTACCGAGTACCGCTGACAAAATCGAGATGCAACTGTAACGTTACCTTCGGTGGATTTCTCAAGATTATGAAAACGGTTTTTTTTTCCTTTTCAAAGTTAAAATCTTCTTTTTGTTACTCGGTTTGTTTGTTAATTTATTAGTGTTTACTTAAAACTTTGTTTACGTTCAATTTTATCATTTACATTATATATAATTTTTTACTTAGTATTCTACTTGTTTATTTAAAATTGTTCCAGGTTAAACTTTCTTTTACATAAATTTAACTGTTTCAAATTTAAATTTGTTAATTTGTTTACTTAATTATTTAAATTACCGCGTCGTAAATTATTAGATGCAATGTTTCAACTTTTCTTTTGTTAATTAGAGTATTTAATAATGCTGACTCTCGTGTTTCACAGTGGCGGAATTATTTATTCACACAATCACATACACAGTTGTACGTCATGAATATAATCAGGGTGGTTCATTAACGACCTCGTCAAACTTAGTTTTCATGAGTGTATATTTGTATTGAGTACAAACCCCACGTGTAATTCTAAATTGAAATTTACGTCGTTCTAGATATTACAATTTTGAGGTTATTTTCATTATGTGAAATTTGTTCTATGTGGATAATCTACTTATGCACATACACAAACACACACACAACAGTAAACTTGGTTTCACCATAAATGTATAAAGTATTAGTTAGATGGAAAACGTACCAATAATAGTATGTACAAATTGGAATTCAGGAAAATGTGGAAGAAAAAAAAAAGATACAAAAAATTATTGCTCGTGAAAATTATGTATATCAATTAATTAATATATTATATCATATTGTATATTATATATTATTAAATACGAATATGATATAATATATTAATTTATTATATTTAACTATATCATACCCTAAATATCATCATATATAACAAACTTTTCCACTGTTAACTGTATTTTATCAGAAGTGTCTATCTCATTTTCTGGATGAAAATACCTAAAGATAAACGGTAAACAACTTTTTTAATTTTGACCGCATTTGTTTCATAAGAAGCGTAATTCGCTACTTCGTTTCGCAGATAAAATTGTGCAAAGAGAAAGGTAAACTTTGAATGACTTTTCTTCGAAAATGTGAACAGGTATTCTTCCAACGAAAGTACTTGATCTGAAGATCACTTCATCGATTCAACAGTTTACCAGTTCACGCAATTAGCGTAAGATAAGTAATCCTGTGCGAGATGAGTGACACCGTATTCATTCAGCCGCGCTACATTGTGCGCATATTTATTCTGCAAAGTAAACTGGTCGGTCCACTATTCTGAGCCGAGCCGATGTTTAGACTCAACTAATGTCGTCAACAACGACAGGCCACGTGCGCTCTTCCGCCAGGCTTGAATTTAAACGTGTTGACATATCGGCAGAAATATATTGAATCAAATGTCAATGAAGCTCTGTTATTTGCACACACGCAATACTCTGTGATGTTTGATGAAAAAGTTATAAATTGTTTTAGGGTGAAATTTGGCCAAATAAATTGCAAATACTTCAAATCCAGAAAATGAATTAAAATGATCCATTGATTTGTTAATACTATTTTTTACATTTGCTATAAGAAAACAATTTTGCTACTTTATTTATCATTCATTTTGTTTGCATAAAGACGTGGCTTTGTAGTTTTTCTTAATGCGATAATTAATATATATATATTACAATTTCAAATCACCGAATTTTCGCCCACGCAAACATAATTATTATTACTTCTCTTCAGGTCATCGTACATTACTTGGCGCAGCAAAAAAAAAAAAAAAAAAAAAAATTGGAAAGATGAAGTAATTGATTACTACGAAACGAAAGCAAATTGTGCGATCCTGTTCGGCGTTAAAAATACGTTGCTAAATAATTGTGCGAAATCGCGCGTTTCACTCATTAGTTATGAACAACATTTTGACATGCACGTGCAACTTAAGCTCATTGCCTGCGATGCATATTATCAAACTTTTTTGTGCCTAATGACAGGTAGACGGGCCCGCTTGTTTATAGCCGAGCTATCGCTCGTGCGATACACGCTTCTCTATAATTAATTTCGAGCGATCGGATCAACCGTTTAATGAACCCGATGTTCAGCAAGATTTAACACATCGTGACGCCGATATTTATCACATTGATTCTTCAATTTCTTTTTACGTTTATAATTACTGTTTCATCACATTTACACACTACACTTGACGTGGCTTTCGCGTGGTCGCCGATTACAAAAGCGATGTTCGTGTAATAATCCAGGGGGAGGGGGGGCGTTACTATACGAAGTCACTCACTTTTTAATACGCCGCGAATTTAAATCGGCTTAGCAGGATGTGCGTTAAAGTGTTGCTAACGGCTTAAACAGCACATAGTAGGGTCGTTGGAACAAGTAACATTAGTGAAAACTTGACTCGACTCTGCAAAAGATTGTCGTCTCTTGAATTTCGCCCCGTGTAATAAGTTGGTCGGGTAAAAGCCGCGGAAGTCAGCGTTTAATTGTGGTTTACAGTAATCTTACGCTCGCGACGACCGACTAAGAATATTCATTAGCGTTGCTTTATTTTGTCTAGTAGAGGGAACCCTTGTTAAGGTGAAAACAAATTAGGATCCTGTAGGTTGATATCGTTGCTGGAATTAGAATACAATTTTCGTGAGTCTATGATTTGAATAAAAGTTATATGGTCGGCTTAATTTATCGATTATGATTAAAATTTGATGACTTAAATACTCTGTCAATATTGCTAATTGGATGTAGTTAATTCATTTCATATATAATTAAAAGGTTGATGAAAATTGACACTCGTAATATTTAGTCAAGATAATGACTTCTTCATCGAAGACATTTTTAATTCTACGTTCAAAAAATCTTCAGTCAAGACGAATTACGCATTTGCGCAAGCGCATGATTTTCAAGATAATCACTTTATGAGTGACTGGATTTAACATTGATGAGAATAAAGAACTGAGTGTAAAATATCGGCAATCGAATAAGAAGTGAATTTCGTTCCTTAGGAATTTCAAAGATTGTTTCATTTTGCAAAGTAACGCGCAATGCAAGAGGAAATATTACGATACATAAAGGAGTTGGAAGGTGGCAAGATGCGACGACAGTATGACTCCCTTAGGGGTGATTTCGTAATGAAACCCCTTATTTCGTGGACACCTATTCTTACCTTTCTTGTCACTGTGCACGTGGCATTACTAGATTAGCAAAAGGCTTTCGGTAACTTGAGGGAAAACTCTCGACCCCCGAGGAACTTAAACTCCACTGTTCAAATGCGCTAATAGATATATTGAATACTGGTCTGGAGTTATGTTACTACTAAGTACTATATAATCAGACATCAAAATTGAGAAAACTCTCTCAAAACCAAAACACTTTAAATGACAGACGCTTTTTCTGTAACATTATATTCCGTACATTAACCGACTCAGATGGTCGAGCTACAAATCTCTGAAGAACGAACGCTCTAAACTCAATTCTCGAATGGATATTGAAAATTTACTAGACTCCAAGAAGATCATGTCAGTTCACTGAAATTTACATCCACATATGAAAGCTGACACAGATAAACTGACCGAATAGACTTATATCCCACAGCAGAACCACATTTCAACCCAATTCCTCGCGCGCTTAAATCAAACGGAGAATCGTCCGAATCGCACGAAAATTGGAATGGAAGGGCAGTGAAAAGCGAATGACTCGGGAGACGGGCGCAGTCGTAGGCGTATGTGGAGAAAGGAGAGAGAGGGAAAGAGGTAGTGTTGCAAAAGCGGGGCCGGGGATAGTCGTGGCGCAGCGCGCCGCCCCTGTAATCACAATTGAAGGCTATTTTCTCACCGCTCTGATGATGCGCTCTGATGATGCCCAGCTCGCGTAAGGCCGACCACGTAGGACCATGAGCGCCGGCATGTTGTTGCGAAGGATGCCGGCTCCTCTCGCCGGGGACGCGCTGCTCGTGAGAGCAGAAAGTATAAGTACAGAAGATGATGGACGCCGCGCGTAATTCCCTCTAATAATTGAAATACACCGGCGCGGGGCGCATTCCCGCTTGCCTCGATGTGTTACGAAAATGTGCGTTTACTCAACGGTAATGCCCATTTTCTCTGCCGGCGCTGTCATTATTTGCACTGATTTCGTTACGTGCACATTCGCGCTGCATTTTTCTTTGCCGTTTTAATCAACGCTCGCGCCGTTCGGCAATCCCGCCCGTGAGTCGCGCGCATTTCACGGCGGAAACGAATGCGAAAAGTCGACGCTGTTTCGGGCAGCAGCTGGCTCGGCCTTGTCAAGGACATTAATCATCGAAGTATCTAAATGACGGGATTCCAATGTATTACCATATAAATGACATCATATTTCTGGTCAGGTTTCCCCAGTTTGTCGGGCCGACCTCGCGTGATGTATGGACGGCGGCATATTGCCGAGGCCACCCACCTATCATATTATATCACCCCCGGACCGTTGCTTTCGACTTCGAACTCTTATCAAAGCCTATCATCTTTATCGGCTCCGTAAACCTCGCTCCTCTTAAATGGTCTTCTCTCGTCTGCGGCCAATTAATGACGTCTCGCGCACTTTGCGATGTTTCAATTTCGAGTTTCTGTGATATCTCAAGCAATATCTACGTTGCTTTTTGTCACGTTCTTTTGATCGCTGAGTCGTGTGCAAAATTGTGCTGCATTCCTTGGAGTAATTTACCGCAAATGGTTTGATTGTGTTTTTGTCATTGTTTTAAAGAGATTAAAACCGGATCATAGATGAACAATGTTTATTATTGTGAAATGTTGACTTAATTTGATGTATATTTTTTGGTACCTAACAAGATTAGTATGTTTTTTAAGATACACCACAATATATTGTAATTGATACTTTTGTTTCTAACTTAATTTTTGTTTAATATAATTGTATAATAGTATATTATGTTAATTACCAAAGGGTGTCAACTATTTGTAAGTTTGTAGTTTCTTACAAAACAAGTTATGACTGAGGGCTGCATTATTTCGCATCTTCTAAGATCAGAACGAAGTTGATTTTATTGACTTCTACGACCTTTCGTACGCAACAAGCTACTAATTCCCATATTTACTTCGATTGCAAGTACGTCGCTAAGAAAATTTCAACTTCGAGAACCCAAAATGAGTGTTCTACGTAATTCTTCAATTACTCTTATCTTCTTCGAGATCGCAACTGTTTAAAAACTTACCAACGTAAAATACAAACTTTAATTCAATATTCTTGTGACTAATATAATTTCACAATGTTTTGATGTAGGATTATTGGAAAGTCTCAATTTTTACATTTAAACGCAAAACATAGGTTTTTGTACGTTAAATTTCATAGAATTCCACGGTACACTCTTAAAAGTATCACTTTAAAAATAATGACTCTTTCATTGTAGTAACTTTTACAATAATAATTATATTTTTAAAAAGTAATAAAAATTAAAACAAAATTAGTGATTTTTCATCGTTCGGTGAAGATCCTTTTACTCGACAACGTTTTTTCTTCCCGAGTCAAAAAGTTATCCTAAGATCTTGGGTGTCAAAAAACTCATTGATATTCCGCAAGCGCGATACTTGCCGCGCCACTTTACAAAAAAATTCCAACTTAATAAGAAAAGCCTCGAAGTAGTCGAAGAGCTTTTATCGTCCCACAACACCTTTTCCGGTTTTCAAGTTACGCCGGTAATTTATTCACATTTTTTAATGGCAGCCTATTCAGAGCTCGCTACTGACATTTTCGCCGACAGATTCAGCGGCGCGAAATTCAAATCTCTCTTCGTTTTTGTATTCACTTTTAGCTCTTCAATATATCGCAATGTTGGTTAGACACTTTGAGATTCAATGTGAAGAAAAATAAATGTATTTCTATGTGAAAAGGGGTTTTTCAATGAAATTATGTAAATCAATCGGATTAAAGAAATCTTGAATTTAAATAGTTAACATTAAAATCGTTTTACAATTGTATATAATACAATTTTATAGTATTACGATTTATAATATTTTTAATGATTAAAAATTGAATTGAGAAATGAATGATCATCAATTTTATAAGTAATAAATATGAAATTTGAAATATGTAATAGATTTTTAGTAAGTGATTGAACAGTGACGGTAAAACGAGCCGCAGAGTTTTACCGCCATCGTACGTTCGAAACGAGAACCAATACATCTAAATGTTACGTTTCGCTTCAATAGGTCGATAAAAAAGAACTCTTTCGAGTTGCCAAAGAAAGAAAAAAAATGAAGAAGAAATTGAAATTAATAAATCGAACCATTGAAAACTTTCACTTCAATGTAAATTAATTTGATAAGAAGTTTTTGCTTTACAATTAATTATTTGCATCAGAATTATAGTGAAAAAAGAAACTCATAAGTTTTCTTCTTGAAATGAGAAATTAAACGATGTGAAAAATAAATTAAAATAAATTGTTGTGAAAATTGTTAGAAAATTGTTATTTTACGTTCAGTTTAAATAAATAAATGCCGGCTTCGTCTTCATCTCACTACAATATCCCAATAAACTCGGCCGTAGCAATCACGGGAATTTTGTTTCTTACGCCTTGCAAAGGTCTTGAGCAAAAAACTTCGATTGCTATTCGGTCAATGAATCCTCAATACAGTCAATAGCCGATTCGAATCGAGGCCAAAAAGACTCGTGAGAAAATTGCGCACGAGCCGTGGTACTTTTAAAATGAAATTAAGTAAATTTTCAATATCAATTGTTAAATAACTTTGGCGTTTGAACACTTCGTTCATCTGTAACTTAGAAAATCTGTTTATTTTATAGTCAGGTTTTTAATTCATAAAATTGAAAAGAAAATAAATAAGAAGAAAATAAGAAATAAAATAAAATAATGAATTTTTTTTTTTTTTTTTTTTTTTGAAAATGTAATGGAATTTTTTTTGAAGACTTGTTTAGAAAGGAAAGAGATTTCATTTTTTTCATTTTGTTGATCAAGATGTCAAATGTACTACAAAAATACTAAATGTATGGTATACCATTTTATGATCAGAAAAACATGTTTAAAAAACTACAATTTAACTAATTATTCCAGCAAGATTAATTTTCACTTAATGCGTTCATTTGTGTTCGCGATAAATATTTCACAACACGTCGAATTAATTGCACGATGCTTTTTCTCGATTATTTTACTCGTTGTTTGCGAACGCTGCAATTAAGCTATTTATTACATTCATTTATTCGATAACTAAACATATGTTAGTTACAGTAGAATTTGAGCATAATACTTAACATTAAGGTATAATTAACAAAGGAATATTTTATCAAAATAATTCATCATTAATTAATTGTTTATAAAAATGCACTTGTTTGAAAAAAATTGACGTTGTAAATCAAAAATTTTGAATTAATTTTAACACTGAGAAAAAGGAAAACCATAAAATCAAAAAAACTCCTACTTCTACTTCAATTTTTTTTATTATATGATACAATAAAACTTGACCACATAACATAATAAATTTTGAAACGCGGTGTAATACATGTCACTACATGAAATAGTTAAAATTGCAAAAAGTTGAAATATTTTTTGTAATAGGATATTTTTGAATGATTGTATGATATAACAATTTTTATGCTTCTTTTTTCTCAATAAAGCATTCAGGATTTTTCGCACTTATAAAAGAATCTAATACGCGTATTCGGATTCGCATTTAATCGCTTGGGCAGGTCACGCCAGCTTCACTTTTCCAACCGTCGGTAATCGATATGTTACGGCGAGTAGTAGCGGGATACGTGGCTGTACAATCTTCGCCGATCTGTATCGTTTAATCAGGCTCGTTCTTCCGATATTGTTTTTTCGAACGACACTTTGGTCACGCTTCGCGAATAAACTACCTTCAACGATTGAATCGATCAATTTCTATACATTAAATAATACCACGAGGAATAAAATTTGATGTTCAAACTTGGAGAAAAATGTTATGTAACTCTACCATAACTTTTGTCCAAGTTATGTTGAACAACTCTAGCATAAGTAATGTTGGAGCATCATAATATTTTTTTTTTTTTTGTGAATAAATGAAATTCACCAAGTTTTAATTTTTTGCAAAATGTTGTAACTTTTCGCAAAAAATTATTTACGCAGTAAAGCAAAACACTTGAAACATAAATGGATATTATAAAAAAAAGAAAATGTAAACAATTGTACGTTTTTTTTTTCTTTTTTTGGAAGTGCTAATTTAGTTTTAACTAATTGTAAACGCAAAAACAACGACGTATGCGTATTTAAAAATCACATTTACAAATACTTTGCAATTTTTTGTCCACATGTTTTTTCGCATATTTTGTTTAATTTTCCATAAGTAGACGAACTTTATGCAACAGTCTATAACAATGATTCATTTTTGACATTAAACAAAATTTGCTCAACTTTCAAATCATCTCATCTTTTTACATTCTCGTGTATAAATATTTTAAAGCAATTATGGATCGGCTTTGATACGCGGGGATCGTAAATTTATGTCGTTACGAAGAGGCCTCTTTTTCCCGCAATCCGAAGTTCATTTAATTTTTCTCTCGATACACCTAATACGACGGCGTTATCCTTACAATATTCTCTTCCAGCAGCGACCTATCATAAATCCACTTTCGATTATGTTATCTAATGGGAGAATTATGCTACATGATTGCCAGCTTTAAGGCGCTGCCTGTACAACGCCGAGGGTACGAGGACAATGATATTCATACTGCGGCATGGAGCAATGACCAGGGTAATTGTTAAGCCGAGGGATAAAATTTTGGCGGCACGCGAGGCGATTAAAAATCGAAAAGTGTTTAATTTAAATCTGATCAAGAGAAAATGGGATTACCGCAATGTAGAAATCGTTAACGAACGCGGTTAAATCGCAAATTATTGCCAGCCGACGTGCATGGAAACGAATTTGTTCTCATTTTCGCAATGTTCCATTTTCTATTAATACTTAATGATGCGTCGGAATTCCAAATTAACCTTCTCCAAACAACGCCGTGTGATTGGAATTTCAACCCGATCGTCAAACTATTTGAAATGACACGGCGCCGCCGCGAATGTCAATTAAATTCTTAAACCAAGTTTGTGCCGTCTCTGTGCGTTTGCGGGAATTTCAGAAAACGCTCGTGTAACGAACAATTAGCATATTTGTTTTGCGTACGTGCAGCGCCGTTAACATTTGCTGCACATAAAGTATCGTTTGACAACATTAATGTTTGCTTGATTCCGACGAATTATGTAGTAGCGAGTTGATTGTAGTTGATTCAAAAGTGATTGCGAATTGAAAGGGAGATTGTCGTTTTCAATCTATACGCATACAAGAATTAATAAAAAATAAGTTAAATTCTTTTAAATAAATGAAAAATTTCTGTAATTAAAGAAATGCACTCTTTAAGAAAATAATCTACTTACCTGAAACTAAACTTTTAACTTTTTTTTAAATGTAGCGCAATTATTTTGAAATTATATTAACAAGTTCTTGTGAAAAAATTTTAAAAGTACATTAAATTTAACAACGAATGACAACGTTTAACGGTATATATAAATGGGGAAACAGCGAAGTTTTGAACTACGATTTGAAAATTATTGCATTTTTCATAAATAAGAGAAGCAACCGAAGGTAAACAGAGCAAACGTTGTCTTGGTCGTATGAAACGCGATAGCCGAATCCCGGGGCGGTGCTTGCGAACACATAATTAAATGTGGTCGTAGAGATGTTCTCCTGGCCGGGCCAAGGGAGGCCGAATGCTTATACGCGGATTCAGATTAGGTTCAAGAATTATGAAGCGAGCTAAATCAGCCGGGCGATTACATCATTGCACGGTTATCTTCCTTTTCCTCGATATTCCCTCCAGTTATATTTGTCACATTAAGATAAGAATACACTACCGTCTACGTTCAGACTCTATTCCTGACTTTCCGAGCTCGGTTCGGCTTGAAAACCGTGACCTTTGATTATGGGGACACCTGAAACACCGCCAACAGAATCGAATGTTAGTATATCGAAAAATTATTGCTTGACGTTTTCTGACAGGAAAAGGTATATAATGTTGCAGTCACAAAAATGAAAAGTTTGGATAAGTAAACAATTAGATAAAAATATCTTAATAATTTAACGAAAAAATACAACGTTAATAAACTAATATAAATATAAACACAAACAAAAAAAAGTAGACTGTAAACGTAAACACTGAAATGTAAACAACCCAAATAAACGAGTAAATAAATAATGTATAAATGGAAATTTATCTCGATTAGCGAATCGATTCGTGAACGTAACTTCCGCATTGAAGTCGATGATCCGAACGGGAGAGAAGGGTCGAGGCAGTCCAGTCAACGCGACGCAGTAGATTCGAGTTATTTTCTTACAAAAAAGAGAGCGTGAGGAATCGGGAAGGCACGCAGAAGGGTTACTCGGGCGTGCAAGTGTAAAGGCATTTAAAGTTGGCGCGCTCAAGTTTGGCCGAGCGTTGTGTGCCCAGGGTCAAATCTCCCGAGACTCGGAGACTCTCCCGGGGCGAGGACGCGACTCGAAAGAAAAGCTCTCGTTCTTCCCTCGTCACGACACCTCATTTCCTTATCTTTAACAGCCTGTTAGCCGATGTATCTTTTACTTACGCCTTTCCTTCGAGAGCTGCCAAGGAGAAAAATTGACCTTTTTGCATTCCAACTTAAAACGCGCCATCTAGCAACAATTGTGATATCCGAGCCGACGAATACGTTGATTCGCCGAGAAAACGACTCAAATATATGCAAGTCACTTCCACGAAGTATCAGCGAACGTGTCTCTATGCTCAGTGTCTTTCCTGCGAAGCACTCGAGCTAAGTAAGTAGCTCGTTGATTACTCGGAAAACGTTATTGTCTGTCGGGACTTTCCGGCAAAACATCCGCGGCAGCGAATATTTGGCGCGCGTGCGCGCGCGCACTTGACAAATGGACCTTTAAATCGGGGCCCGCAAATTGACATGACGTTCGAACGCGTTTTCACGCGCGCCTCCTTCGAGTCCATAAATCGTTGCGCCTCCCCAAGGCAGTTTATTCAAATCCGGGTCTTTGAAAATTCGAAAACGTTGGGGCGCGCACTAATTCGACGATTCGCTTGTTCGCTTGTTTACATTCTCCGCTTGTTTATTTATTTACTTGCCCTTCAGTTTGTTTATATTCTTTGTTTATTTGTATATTTGACCTTTGCTTCTTTGAATGGCTTTCTTTTGTTTACGTTCTTTGTTTAATTGTATAGTGTTTGTTTGTTTACGTTGATTTATATATTTTCTCTTTTTTGTTTACATTCTTTATACATTGAAACACTTGTATAACCTTGTTTTATGCACGTCTGTAACCGAAACGAAGATCGAAGGAAAAATGGCGGATAGCGCGAAAGTCGTATACATGAATGTACGCAAAGCAGAAGTAGTATATTTATCATGTAAGCGGATAATTTAGGAGCGATCATTTTTCACGGAAGGTACGACTTTGGATCGCGGAGCTTTCGACGGAGGGGACAGGTGGGGTGTTATTGGCCAGCGAGGCAAGATGCCAAATGGACATGACCCTTGGTGAAGCTCCGCTCTGACTGATGGTTCTCGCCCTACGCGCCCAGCCTGCGCCACGTCGCGAATGCCGATATGTGCCCCTCGCTCTTTTCTTGACTTTTTGATATGCTCTTATATATGCTGATGAGACGTTGATACGATCTCGTCCCGTCAACTTTGGCACGCTCTATCCTTAAAATGAATACAAAGCATCGGCTGCCCTTTAATTTTTGATCTTTAATACTTATTTTAGATTCACTTTTTTCACGGTAAATTTTGAAGAATAATATTAGAAATGTATTTGAAAATATTGATCTTATATCGAGATAATAAACATGAATTTGCAGAACAAATAACTAGCTTTAATTTTTTAATAATAATAATAATAAAATGTAAAGTTTTTGGGTTACTGCAAAAACAGATATTTAGTTTAGTGTTTTAAATACCAAAAGTGTCTCAAAACGAGACACTTATTTCTGTAGTGGAGTTTTATTTCAAAATTCTGATAAGTTTTTTTTAATGATTGCATAAATAAAAATACGTGGAGTATTTTTGTAAAACGATTTAAATGGTGACAATTTAAAGTGACAAGTCATCTTTATGATCATGATTACGAGTTCGCTGGATAATTGAAGGCTTGAACATAACAAGGCCTTGCCAACAAAGCGTAATGTGCATTTTCATTATTTAACTTTTTTATTTGTCAAAGCATTTTCTCTTTCTTTGTTTCCTTTTTTTTTAATAAAGCATACACCTTGTGGTCCAAAGCCCTTTTATTGCAACCAGATCCTCAATTATCGGTTTCTCGACGTTCCATTTCGATTCGGTACGCTGTATCTTTTAACTTTGGAATTCGGCTTCCGTTGGCTGCAGCCGAGAAAACGCTCCTCAAATTCAGCAGCAGATTCGATCGGTCACGTTCCAACGAATTCACATCAACGATGGTAAACACAGAGACGTTGCTCTTGAAATTAAATATTATGCAAGCGAACGAGATAAAGCTTAATTTGATGGCCAATTATATGAAATTAAATGACACGTTCGGCTAAAAGATTATGGGGTATGCATTATAAAATTAATTACATTTTTACATTATAGATGGATATTAATAAATCTTGTTCCTCTTTTCTTTTTCGTTGTTAAATTATAATGTTTGTAAATTATTAAAGATTTTATAACTTAAATTAATTTTGCAAATAACAATGTAAACAAAAAATCATATTAGATTTCATTTTGAACGCCCGTAACCGAAGGTAATATCTTTTTTATTAAATCGCAATTTGTGTAAACTGCAAGTCGATCAATATCTGCTACTGCAATATTCAGAAATAGAATTATGCGGTTTGCGGTAAGTCTTTCAGTTGTAATGTTTAAACTTACAATAGCCACTGAAAACGAACAACGTTCTATCAAAAAAATTGTTCGCAAATTTAAAAAGAAACGCACAAAATTTATCTTATTTCGAAAAATTAAAAAAAGACAAGATCAGTGATCTGGTACATCGATTCCGATTACTAAAATTGTTTCCCGACCATAAAACTACGTATCCTTGCCTTTTCCTTGAACGCGATACAAGATAATTCCAAATAAAGTAACTAAATTATGCTATTCACAAGGGAAAAATATGTTTTGCCCGAAGTGTAGAAGAGTCGTAAACCAAGGGACAATTTGATTAGGACGATAGATGCAAATGATATAAAAATGGTCAAGAACTTTTATATATTGTTCGATGCGATCTTGATTGGTACACTTGTAGCTGGGACAAAGTACATCCCTTGATGTCACACCGATGTTATCGATGGCGTTGAGATCATGCCGAAGTTGATGTCGAGAGTCCGGAAAACGAATCGAGATCTTTTATCTCCGTCCTTCTTTCTTCCATTTCGCCCACTTTTGCCGTCTTTGTCGACTCTTTTTGTTTTGAAAGAAATATTAATGAATGTCTAAGTAGTCCTGTCATCTTCTTCTCGTGATAATTCTCTTCCGACAGACGGTTAATTATAGCCGTATCGCACGATGCACTCCCGCAAAAATCATAATTTATCAATTATCTCAATGATCTCGCTTCGAATACACTGTTTCACGATCGAGCCGGCAGATAACGACAATGAAAGGAAAATAAAACGTCATTTTGTTTCTACCGTATAATTACTACTTTCATTTTCAAGCAATAAAACCTATGGTAATTTTCAGCTGAAAACATTTTTGCCGTTTTTATTGCTTTTTTTTCGTTTGATTTTATTGAGTGCACATTTCTACGTGATGTATTTATAGAAATTGATTAAAATGAGAAGATTTTGTTTAAATGGAGGATAATTATTTATAATTAATTATATTAATTTTTCTAATTGTTTGATATATTTGATTCGCTGTTTATTTTACTTTTTTATATAACACTTTCAGTGGTGTAGAAAAATTGTAATGAAATAAGTATCACAGTGAAAGTAGAATATGGATTTCGCAGTGCTTTGCATTGTTTGTATTAATAAACAATTTGATTGATTACTAATCATTGGTCTATAATTTAAATTATAAAAGATTACATTTTAGAATTAATAATTTTTTTTATTTAACATTGAAATTGTTAAACCATTCCAACGAGACTGGATAAAGCAAATTGATTTTGAACTTAAATTTTTGTTATTCAAGATTTTCAAATTTAAATTCAACCTTCAAAGTTTTTTATTTTTTTAACTTACATGCTTTGATATAATTTCAAAAAGACTAATATCGTTACTTCTACGAAAAAAAAAAAAAAAAAAAAAAACAATAGTTTGGCCATTAGAATGAGAAAAAAAATGAACAAACGATAAGAAAAAAAAGAAAAGAATTCATTCGACGTGCACGGGCAAAAATTTGTAATTCCAGCAAAGTTCCTTTTTTCTGTAACATATTAATCGAATTTGAATTTCAGAATCAAATTTACATAAGCTTTCCAATTTGCCCGGGCAATTTTTGTTTTCAATTGACAATGGCCGAAAAGGGCGACGTTTAAACAATTGCCAGCGGTCACACATGCTCATAAACAAATCGCGGCCGTTTTATTGGAATGTCAAAGCGTAATATTGGTATTCCAGGTGAGGGCTCCCCAAAATATGTAGACTCGCGAGTCGCATGTTAATGGCCGCATGAAGAGGAAGCGCGTAGCTGAAGAGTGCTACTGTCTTTCTTTGTTGCCTCCCCCTCGGTTGTCTCGCTCGCACGTCGCACATCCGGTTGTCATCGCTCGGTTTAAATCATTGAGAACATGCTCCCGTTGATGTGTATATTGTATTCGCACGCACACAAGCGCACAAGCACCGGCCGTACGGACGTCTATTTCTACGATATCTAAAAAGCTATCTGAAAAACTCGTGCAATTCACACAGTCCACTTTTTTGTCGCCGAGGAACGGTTCGGCATTAAATCTTGTTGTGCCTCAAACTCGAGTTTTAACGCAGATGTATTACAATTAATACATTATACATTGCATTCCATTAATCTTCGTTCCAACTTTTCGCTCGGTTTTTGCGTTAAAATTTTATGGCTTTTTTGAAAGTCGCGTCGAAAAAGTTTCATAAGAAAAGGTGAAACTGACGGTGGGAAAAGTGGAAAACTGATGTTTTGAGAAAAAGTCATGTTTCATTAACATGTAATCACGTGACGATAATATTTAACTTATGGCAGTATTAACTAGATATAATTATCTGATAAAGTTATTGCATTTACATTCAATTATTGTCAAAACTTTTTTGCAATAATATTGCATGATTAACAGGTTTATTCGAAACAATGTCTTTAATTGAATATCAACATCGAATTCTTAACAATAAAACACCAACGGATTTTCAATTTTACTTTCGCATATCTCACTTCATATTAAATTCCAACTCATCCATATTAATCTTAACAATTCGATAACGAATCACCGTTATTAATCAACAGAAAAATCTATTTCCAATATAAATTGCTATCTTCGAAAGTCAATCTGTGTAAAATATGGAGCACGTGATACGGTGTAACCGCGAGGAATCAGATGACCGGGCAAAATCTCACCGCTGTATAAAATAGAATGAATGTCAGTAGCAAAGTGGGCAATGTGGTGTGAAATAGCCAATCGGTGAGGCGCACGATGCCGAGCGGAGCAATAACCACAGTGCATTCTTTTTACCCAGCTTCTTAATTCTTCAATGCCGTACTTTTTGTCCAATATAAAATTGATAAAACGCGAGACTGTGAAAAAAGAAAAACAAAGCCGCTAGAGGGTGTAAAAACGCTCTTTATTGCTCGGTGGTTTCAATAGCTGAATGACTTTTCGAATAAAAAAAACAAAGAGAGAGGCATTGGAGGCAGCCATTGATATGCTAATGATCTATCGATTCGTTGAAATCAGCTGTTGGCCCACATTTAATAGGCTCGATGAAACAGAAAAAGAGGAGCAAGCGGTGCCAAGGGGAGGGAAAGGGAGAAAACGATGTATACACGTGTGGGGATGGACCTGACGAACATCTCAACTTTATCGAGATAAAAACCCCGACTCGTCTCTGGTCCCCGGGGACCTGGCAGGAACATTCGTTCTGTTACAAATGTGAGGCCTGTATGAAATGAGGCTGAAAACTGCCACTGAAATCGGTTCATCTTTTGAATTCGAGCAATTGTTCATTGAGGAATTCGTCGGTAATCATCTTCTTGTTAGATTCTGTTATCTTACACGGAAGAAGTGCAAGATAAAACGATTTCGAGTCGTATTCATATTTTTTGTTTAGTTTAAAAAAAAATAAATTTCAACATTTACTCAAATTTATTTCTTAATTTGAGAAGACAATTTCTCATCGAAGTATTGCATTGAAGACTTGTTCAAACTCGGAAGATTTTTTTTTCCATTTACATTTTTTTAAAAGTCTACATAACTCATTTTATGTATCTCTGTTACACCATTCACGCAAAAAATTAAACTACATTAATAAATTCAAATTCAGCACATCACGAACATTTGTCTCGCCACAGTGGCAGATTTATCAAATCCATTGTCACGCGGACTAGCCATCTAACTTAAGCAGACTTCTACTTAAGTCAGTCAAAATGTCATGCGCGCGCAAAGATGTTGATGGAAATAACGTATAAGTGAATGAAATTATTCCACGACCTTTATCTCGCATATTTCTTCGGATTTCCTCGAACGTGGATTAGGCTCCTTGAACGGTCGAGCATAATGTTCTGACATGGGCCAAAAAGATGTTTCTGATGGAAGGTAGGGTGGGACGGAAAATAACAGGGTGGGACCCTTATCGGAGCAATCAAATTCCCCTCGAAGAACACACTGGCATTCATTGAACTTTAAAATTAAATAATTCCCATTAAAATAACAATACGCGCCCCCCGACGACCAGGTTAAACATTGTTTCGTGAATTCTCTCAGGCAGGCCGCCACCCGTGATATTACCATACGGGATCGGGTTACTGCAATTGGGTTATCTTCGCCCGACGAGGCCACGTATACATTGAGCACTTCGCTCGCTGCGAATCTAATATTTTAATTAGAAGGACTGATTTCGGGCAACCCCTCTGATTTAATGACACCCTTCAAATTCGTGTGCGGTTTGACTCAACGACATTACACGCGACTAATTTGCAAGCAATTATTTAGTGGATTATTCTTATTTGCAATAAATGTGGCTGCTCAGATCATACTCTGCATTTAAATGATTTCTCTAACTCGAACACATACTTTTACTTTGACAAAAAATAGAATAGAAAGAATAGTTTGCAATTTTTAGCGAGATTTGTTTCAATCATAGAAATTATTGTTGTTGTTACAAATAAAATTGTGTCCTTCTTCATTTTGATTGTTATATGTGAATATAATTTTACAGGTCAAGTTATCGCTAAGACATTTAACACAGACATTTCGAAAATAATACGCTACAATATATGTCGTGTTGCAATGCCAAATGTTAAAGTCAAATTGTTTTATCTTCCACTTTGAAAAGATCTGAAAGTTCCAAAGATGACGTAATTGAATTTCCTCTTAAAATACTTTTAAGAAAAGTTCTGTTTTAGATTATGATAGCTTTTACAATAAAAAAAAAATAATAAATAAAAGAAAAAATGACACTCAATTTCATAGATCACTGGTCTTAAACTTTCTCAATGACGAATAACCAGCGATATCGTCGAAAAGGACCTTATTTGACAAGGATAACGAAATAATAAATATTTGAAGAGGCTTCATTAAGTGTATTGGCGAAAAAGGAGGAGGAAATTTGGGCGTCACAGCCGAGAGATTCGGTTTATATAAAGACGCGTGGCTCATCTATGGCGGCTGATTGGCCACAAAGGGGGTGAAATCGGCTGAAGGGGAAACGGGGACCGGGGGGACGAGGGCGAGCTACTAAACTTGCCTTCGGTAAATAGAGTCTAATCAACTGCGAGGAGTCTTGTCCGATCGGCCAGATTCTATCCGAAAACGCCGCCGCACCCTCGTCGGCATTCCGCGCCACGCTCTCCGGCTCCTTTAATCTAAGCCCGACTGTACAAACGGAACAAATGTCAACTGTACGAAATTTAGCACCCACAGCTCTTTTCTTTTCCTTTCGCGCGGCCGTCAGAATCGCCGTTATTGCCTCCATCAACTTCTCCCGGGGAAATCGGTCTCAATCAGAGCGATTCAGATTGCGTTAGGCCGCGAAATTTTGCCCAAACTTCGTTTAACAGATCCCCAAACGGAATCCGGCATCGTATCAGTTTATAATTCAATTGGCTGCTTCAACCTCCTGTTTACAGCATAAACTGCTCTAATTCGCTTATCTTCTTTTCGCTGCTCGGGCGATATTTCGTGGGATCGTATTACAGATTAAACGTAAGGTTGATCCTGAGAATACCAATTTCTTTGATTAAAGTTTGATTAAATCGAATGAATATTCAAACGCGTGTCGGGGCTGCTCGATAAGACTGATTGAACTGAATCAAAATTAAACTCCGCTACAGCTTCCGGATCTTCGTTTGTCTTGTCTCAGAATCTCTTGAAAACATTGCAATTGTTTGGGTAAAAAATTTTGTTTCGGTGGAGTTAAATGGTGAATGTAATTGTTGAAGTTAAAAATTCTTTTTATTTTGTTGAAGTGAGGGAAAAAGCAAATTCACTTCGAGTTAATGTATTTTTAGCAAATGCACGTATTAAAAGTGCACTTTTTATTATGTACATATAATTTGACTAAATCTTTCATTGCAAATACAAGCAAACTTGATTCGACATTGCAAAAATAAACAATGCCTTCAATACTCAAAATTTTTGATTTAAAAATTAATTTGCAATTCGGTCAAAATATTTCATAACGTTCCATTCTGCAATGAGATATAAAACTTGACTATAACTGAAGACGCTAAAATTCGAATAAATTATATCGTCGGGTCTCCTCGTGCAATTACAAATGAGTCATCGTTAATCGCGAAGCTAATTTCAACAAAGTCGCATACATTTTTCTCACTGTTCAATCTCGGTATGGTTATTGAAAAAGAGCGAAACAAATAACGAACGAGCCCGGACGAATAATTCCCCTTCGCCGAGGAATTCGGCACGCACCCCCGCTAGTGTCAACGAGGTCGAAACTAACTTACGAGAGATCGGCGTCTTTTTTTCATTCCTTTTTTTTCGCTTTTTTTCTTCTCCAAGACCATTGTCATGCTGCCAGGGAATAATTAAGTAAGGCCGGAGGGGACTTTTCGCAAGACCTTAAAACACCACTGACTCCGACACAATATCGCGGCAAAGAGCAGCGTCGAGGGGCGGCCTGCGACGTCGAAAAAAATTACACCAATATCTCGCTCGCAGCAGCCCAAGGGAGAGGAGCTAATCGCTTTGCGACGACGACCGTAATTGATGAACAAAACAAACGTTATTATAAGTGATCCGCCGATATTGTTTAAGCGTCTCGCGCGCTCGCCTTATCGTTCCGCGACGTTGACTTTGACATGAGAAAATAGATAGATGTCTTATACAATTAACAGAAAAGTTAATTGATCTGAAATCGAAATTAGTGAATTAAAAATAACTTTTGTAGTTAAATGGAATGCATTTTCCAGCGATATATTTCTTTTTCTTTGCATTGGGTGTAATATAATTTTTATAAATTTTCATTCGAAACTTCCATCAAAAGATGACAAAGAAAATGAAATCAAATTGACTGCATATGTCGTGATATTTGACGTCTGCATTACAAGTTTTTTATGGTATTCTAATAAAGTGTATTGGCCAGCGAAACGCTATCAATCATTACGTTTTTATTTGAATTATTTCATCCAGAACCAGATTTCTTTTTTATTTTCTTGCTAATGTTCTGTCATATCACCCTCGACATTCTCTTGATATGTCAAGGAAGAGATGCTAGAAAAGTTACAATGATTTTTGTGATTAATATTGAGGTAGTGCATTTATTGAATAGGGTGTATAATGGCCTCCAAATGAAAGTAGATTTAATTTTGTAGAACAATTTAAAAGTGACAGCAAATAACGGTAAAAATCAAGTAATGGATAGTAATTTTATTTAAAATATGATTAGAAGCATATAAAATTTATAAGTAGCCATTTCTTCGATGAAGTTGTGTACCAAATAATTATAAAATATTACACATATTTGCTGTAATAGAAAGTGATAGATGACTTAAATAAAAAATTGATGAACTTGATTTTAGAAAATGTTACTTTCACGTTTTCATTGTATCTATACGTTAACAATATACTTATCTCAATTACATTGATAATATATAATATTGTCAATATATATTTCTCTTTGCTAAATTACGATTCAAAACAAGCAAAGTAAAAAATATTGTTCGAATTAGCCGAATCAAAGTCTTCGGGACGCTCGCAACATATTTCACATTATCTTCGTCGGCACTTCCTTGCGCTGTTATCGCGGCAACTTCTTCGGCTCTATTTATTTCGCGCGACCGAGCGATAATTCACGCGCTTGTTATTATTTATAGCCGAGCTTCGTTTTAATTTTAAGAGGGCGAATCGCTAACTGCGCCTGCAAGAAGGCGCCACAGTGCGAGAAAGACACGGCGCCAAATGAGGCATAATAATCGCCGACAATAAACGTGAATCGCGCACTTGATTATTATGATTGTTCGGCTCCTTTTGGTGGTGCCAACCCTCAAATAACTCGGCTTCTCGTTAGTACGCCCTACAGAAGAGGAGCCGCGTGCATGCATTTCGTCGGAGGAAGTGAGCAGCGTTTCCGTTCCACGGGACAAAAGGTCCAAGGGTGAACGACTGGGATGCAATTTGAAAAATTATAGCAGCCTGCATACGTTCAGTCGAATCCCTCGCGCGTTTTGCACACTTTTTTGATCCAATGGTTGAAAAAAGGTGGAAAAAGTCGGTGAAAAAAATTGACTGTTATTACCCAATATTACTAAACCATATAAATAATTAAAAATGAACAAAAAGAAGAATGAATTTTCTTATAAACGTCAGTTTAACAAATTTATAAAGTCTTTTCAAGTTCAGAATATAGAACTGAAATGTATTTTTTAATAACAATTTCCCCTTCAAATAAATAATAAAATCACAACATTTATATTTTCACGCGACAGGCATAGTTCATTAATTTCACTGCGAATTTCCTGTCCGTTATTCGCACCAACACATTCCTCCCATTGGCATCAGAAAAAAAAAAGAAATTCCATCGTTCACCCATATATTCCTTATAGAAAGTTCTTAATAACAATAATTTCTAATTTCACCTCCAAATCAGTGTGCCGTAACATCGTGTCTTGACACCGAGTCTATCCATTTCATCCATATTCAAACTATAATCAAAATTTATAAAATGATGAACCACATTGAGAGAAAAGTTCGTTATTCATCCACACTATTAAGAACTTCCACTGTTACAATCTATCATCTATTCACTGAGAGAAATGATAGCTTTATAATAAGAATATTTTCTTCTTAGAGTTTTTTTTGTATGCTTAGACAGTATCCTTTTATTAACAGAACATTAATTTTATGTTACAAGATCACAGTTTTTATAATAAAATAAGAATAAATTATTCTCGATCACAGGCGAAATCCAGTCATTATGAAAGGATTTTTTCTTGTAATAAGAAGATTTTCATCTCACTATTAGAAAAGACAATCTAACCTTAAAAGATATGTGAACGAACTAGTTGCCGACAATAATGTAAAACATATATAACATTTATTTATTGGCATATTTTAATTTCACAACAAACTGGCATAACCTCTACCATATTTCTGCCGCAATTAAAGCCCTGCCATATGATTTTCATGATAAAATTAAAGTTCAGTTTGCTGTAAGAAAATATCCACTTAAGTTAATAGGAATTCCTCTTATAATAAGAAAAAACGTATGCAGAAAATTTTGTTCTAATAATAGCCGGAATTCTTTTTATCCAAAAATCAATTGAAAAATCCACTTTTAATAAGAGGAATGCACCTGTTATAAACTGATTTTTCCATGAGTGTTGAAAGACTTGTCTGAAGAAGCAACTCACTCTTATTTATAACTAGGCAGTTTTCTAACAAGTGTTTTTTTAACTGCGCAGCGTTCTTTTAACAATATGCTGCCGGTTCAAAGGCATTTTTTCCCCGTACGACGCTATTCATATAAGACGTACCCCTTTATCGCGCGCACGAATGTTTTATCCGGCGAATCGAATTCGATGAGAATCGGGAACTAACGCGACATCCCTCTCGGCTGCGGTACGTGCGTTTGCGAAACTTCGGAAGGTAAGAGGACCAGTTTATGACCCGCGCGAGCATTACCTCGGCGATCTCGCTCGGGAGATTCGGCGCGACGTACGTGTGTACACGGATTTCGCGGAGCAATGGGCCAACGAAGCCGAGGCTTTGAGAATCACACGTACGCAGTTTTCGCGGTGTGTTAGTCGGTAAGATAGGGACCCATTATTGTACGTGGCTTCTAAATTGCCGCCCCGGGCACGAGGACGCGTCTCCTAACTGGTTCGCCGTGTCTAACTCCTGGACCAATTAACTTTCAATTAGAGGCGGCAGATAACTCTTATCGCGTCCGCAAGGACGAATTTTATGGGCCCTTCTTTACCCGGCGCCCGACGTTTATGCGCGCGCTGATGCATGGCCGCAGCAAAGGGTTAGACACTTTCAAGATCCGTATCGCTGTGGACGCTAATAATGTGGGTTATCGTGCTTCGGCAATCTGCAACAAATCATTTAACTACCGACCAAATTTCTCCGGCTTTGCCGCTAAAACTTTCCCTTAGCCTGTCGCGGGTGCTTACTTCGTTGGCTGGCCATTTTAATGTAGTTCTCCGGAATCCGATTGATATACTTTGATACAAATTTTGACTGCGCTTCACATTCTGTGGAGGATAATAGTTTGACATATTTTTCGACGATTGGAGTAAACAGTATAGAATTGATTTATTAAATTGTTTATTGTTTTTTAGGTTCGAGATAATTTGTTATGTTGAATCAGGACTTGATTAAATGGTTTATGAATAAATGTTATAGACTTTTGAAATAATTTTGTGCCAATTAAAATCCAATCAGCTAATTCTTATGATATATTTTGTATTGCCCAATCTCGTTATTACCCAATTATTTTTAATTATTAGCACCTTTCTTCACTATTAATTTTTGAAACAAGGACTTTATAAAAAGACCTAAATCAAATCCCAAATGATTATCAAAATTTCATCCACCGAAGATGTTCTCAAATTCTCTTGACATCATTGATTAAAATATCGGACAATAATGTCGTCAAAGTGGCGTCCACTTGCATTGACATTTTGAAAGATGCGTCGGGATTATTTTTGCAGACGGCGCATAAGATAATGGTAGCGGCTGGTCGTCGTTCGGGTAAACACGAGGCGAAAGCGGGAGGAGGCAAAAGCGTATGGTTACGAGCGGTGAACGAGGCAGCGAACACGGCACATCCATATGTATGATTATGAAGATGAAGTTATCACCGGTACTGGGTCCGGGCCCGCACTCGGCTTCGTATTTGTGCATTAGGCTCACGTGAAACGATACAATAAGGATTCCGTCGTATCGGGCGATGCATGCTAAGTATCCGCGGCCGACGCTTCTCGTTGTCTCCGGCCTGCCACTTTCTTGGACAACAAAGACAGCGGAGCCAAACATACGGAACGGCAATTTGTCGACTGCGTCCACTCGCACTCAACTTAAACTCGCGTTCCGCTATCGCGGGATCGCCATTGTATTAACATTATTAACGTTTTTGCACGGAGGGTAAAATACCTTCTGGAATTACTTCGGTACGTTGGTCAATGAACTTGAGTATTTACTGCTTCTTACTCGGTACGTTGTGTAGCATGAAAACTTACAAAAAATATGGGACGATGTTCTGATTAACTATTTTGACTTTTGTATACTCTTAGGAAACAATATACTAGTTGTAGGAAACAGTATAGAGTTGAATTTCATTATTTTATAGCTAGAAGAAAGGAATAGTAAAAGTTATTATTAAATAGTAATGTTACTATTTAAATTGTTTTGCACTCTATTTAAACGGTTAAATTAGCATAATTTTTACTGCAAAAATAAGCGTTTTGAAACACCTGAAATGTCTTAGACATCAAAACATTGTTTAATGTTACCATTTAAAATAGAAACTTTTACTATTTTATTCTTTTCAAATAGATACGTTGAAAAAAAAGAATTTGGTTGGATTAATCAAATACTAGAGTTAATGTTTAATCAAATAAACTTCAAATTAAATGCAACTGCACTACATTGTTTTCGTTGCTCTTCGATGGTAACAGTCTCAAGATTTTAAAATTGTAATTCTTCAGCCAATAATAACATTCTTACATTTGCGCGTCATGACACATCGATGCCTCTTTTTTTCGTCTAACAGGCTTTCTCAACCAGATGATAAATCACTATTTTTCGGCAACAGGAAAGACAATAAGCATCGTCACCTTACGTAGCGTAATTTGCAAATTCTTAGCAAGTCCTTGCAATCAACAAGTGCCATATTCCGGGCGGAGTGTTACACCGCGTACACCGCAAACGTGTCCGTGCGCTTGTACTTATCCCCAACGGGTCGAGATAAGCATTAACTACGAGGAGGATTATAAATGAAAAGCACCAGGGTATGCTAATTGAGCGTAGTCTATGCAGGAGTCGCTCGCATTCGGACGTAGGAAGAGAAGCGCGCGAGTAAGTGCAAAGTGCGAGTGGGACGGCGATAGAGGGTAAGGTGGGCGCCACCATGTAGATACAACCTATCTTAATGCGTATCGCACAAGTTATTCCATGACTAAAAATTAGTCCAAACCGTGAGAGACGTCCGCGTATACTTGGCCGACGCTTTTATTCGTATTGATAAGATTTTCAGTTGACACTGAGCAACAGTTTCTTTTTCTTTTTTCCTTTTCTTCTACATGTGCCTTGAGCTTTTTACATTTTCTTCAGTGGAGATATGAATAATTATTTGCATGCAAAACAGTTGGAAGAAATGTCTCTTGAAGTTCGTTCGCCAACATTGATAGAGAAAATGACACGACTTTCTCTGCATTGTTAAATTTATTTTAAAAACTTTACGTTGACTTGTTTAACATTATTTTTCACTAATGTTGATGCGCAAAGAAGAGTTTTTCCGTACTTTTGTGAAAAACGTTTCGTTAGCAATATTAAATATATATCTTCATTTCTTCCTTTTTTTTTTACTTTTTTAAATCATTTAAAATTACATAATCTTTTTAAAGTTTAAACAAAAAAATATAATTATCAATGTTCACTTTAACTTGAAACATCTCAGTATTTGAATACGAAGATATCAGATTGACCTGACCTGAATTAAATTATAAGAGACGTCATCGTACGTAAAATGCGAATTTAATTATGAAGACCGGAATAAATAAATATAAAGATCAGTAGAATATAAGGGGCAAGTATTTTTTTTGTGTATATAAAAAATACTTTATAAAGTAGATCCACCGGTGTAAAAAGTGATATTTACTTCCTGACCGCAACGAGGTTACGTAAACACTATAATGTATAAAAAAATGTGTTTTAAGAATTTTCGGTGTTCTTAAAAAATATAAGAAAAAAGGATTGCTTATTAGGATTATTTATTATACAATATTGAACTGAAAATAATTTAATTGAACTTTTTATTTAACTGTAAAACAGAAAATACAGAAATGTTAAATTGTAATTTCTTTTAAAAATTGATAAGAAAAATTCAATAACAATAAGAAATTATATATACAAGCATCACATTTTTTAAAGAAAATTACTTACTTAATTAATGATAATATCTAATAAAAAATTACTTGTCCCATTCATATATAAGTCGATGACAACACAGATATTGTAGTTACTTTTTAACAAGTATTCGTTTTGCATTACAACTATCAGAGAAGGAATGATTATTGCAAAATATGGGTCAGAGCAGTAATCGAGCCTTGATGAATTATCCTTGTAACAATACTGTTACGCAAACGCGTCTATTAGCAATTTCAAACATAATGTTATCATGGATTAGAACAAAGGTTTATTTTGTCAATAAAATTACCATTACGATAATGCCTGGTTCAACCTTGAGTACAATGAGAAACCGGTGTCATTTTTGCACAACGATATTTACGAGATACTGCTCATGATATTTTAATCCAAAAGATGATTAAATTAAAAATTAAAATATTTATCACAAGACAATTATACAAAATTATAATTTAGCATTTGGATTATTAATAATAATTTATACATAGCGAACAATATTGTAAATTATTATTGACTTTTTTAGTATCATAGAGAAAAATTAATTAAAAGCGTTAGTAAGTGAAAGTGTATCAATAAATAAAAGTTCATAACTGTATTTTTCTTATACTTGAAAAAAGAAAATGATAGATTTTTTATCGAAATCCGCGAATCGACAGATCCGACATCCCGTTCATATTCAAATAAATTCACTCAAAGACTCCGAAAAAGTAAAAAGCAGCACGCGAAATTCGACATTCTCAAACAAGGTACATGAAATTGGTATTGAATTTTAAAATCGATTGTCTTGCGTTTCAAACAACTTGCCAGTTTCAAGTAAAACAAGTTGCCCACGATTTCATCATATAAGAAAGAAGGAAAAAAGCGAATATATATATATATATATATATATATATATATATATATATATATATATATATATATAAAGTAAAAAGAAGAGCAAAGACGGCTTCAAGGCAATTGTCGAAATGGCAAACAACGGCATTTCCATGTGTCAAAGCTCGCGAGGAAAAGGCGATGCTCGGTCGTCCCACACGTGGCGCTCGGTGTCGATCCTCGTGGTAGCGTGGGCGTATCGCCGTGACTATTTACAGTGAGCCCGAGCTCGATAGCACGGAGCTGGGCGTGTTCGGGTGTCCGATTGGTCGGCGCGACGGCGACGCCACGCCCCTCGTGCCCGCGGCCACGCCCACGCGGCTGCGCGCGCCGCCGGAAAGCAAGCTCGGCGCTTTCTCTCGGCTCAACTTCCACACCAATATACTTGCGTACGCGCGAGCCCGCGGTCCGGTATACTTCCGTCGAGTCGAAAATCTCGGGCGCAGTGTCGAACTCGGCCTGGCTGCACGGGAAATCTCGTTCCGAAGACTTTCTCGCAATCCGGCAATTCGAATTTCCCGCGCAACGCTCGGTCGCTGGATTCGAATTACGCGGCGAACGAGGGGCAGTTTGAATCTCCTGGCAAAGTCAAGTCCCTCGGGCTCCGGGCTCGGGTTCGCGGCTCGCGGCGGGAAATTTGAATTTGCGATTCGCCGCGAGTGCGTCTAGATTGACTTTGACCTCGAGTGGTTGTTGCCAAATGGCAATTGCCGAGGTTAACTGGTGATGTGTTCTGTGCGAAAGCGAGTCTCGTCGAGGGCTGAAGGTTGAGGGCGCAGTTGGGATCGGATCGGGGGAAGCGACGTAGGTTCGGCAAGGATGTTGCCCTACCAGATGGCCGTCGACTACGGTGGCTTCCAGAGACAGAGCCCCGTTGGGGTCGGGGTCGGCGTTGGTGGCGCCCACCAAACCGCCGCCGGGGCGCTCAACATCAACCCCGCATTCACGCACTCCTGGTTCGTACCGGCGGACCTCTGTGTCCCGTACAAACAGAGTCAGGGTCCTCTCCTCGAGCCAGGGCATGTTGTTTCTCTTATACTTTATACTTGTCGCTACAATGTTTCTCACCAAATTGCTATTACAGTTATAAAATAACACAAGGCAATTTCTTTCATCGTATTGTATATTGTTATTATTTTGTCTTTAATCAGTAAGTAAAAAGTGGCATTTTTCGTGCACGTGTAACAAAAACGATATTTTCTCCTCAGGAAAATATGCAAAACAATTGAAAAAGAAAATTCTCATCCCGTGCATTTCCAAACACCTCCTGTTACCTTAGACATCGAAATTGTCTCAAAATAAGACGCGTATTTTAAAGGTACTTGGTGTAAAGTGTAATGTAAAAGTCAACTCGATGTGGTTTGAAAATCTGATGGTTTATTTAGCTGCATAAAATAACGAATAACGAATTTGTATAATCAATTTTATATTTAATATATACAGTAAAGTACAAATTGATTGCTTTTTAATAGAAAATTTATCACAAGAATTAAAATTCATGCCGAAACTCGAATAAAAATTAATCAATTTTTTTTCGTGCAAAAAACGTATTTTTATGATAGAAACAAATTTAAAGAGTCAAACACCTTCAAAATAATATTTCTACATTTCAGCGAGAAAAAATCCTGTCAACTTAAATTTATTACTTTATTATTCTTGTATTAACGTGTTTTTTTTTTTATTATTTAATATCTTTTAAAATGATTCTAAAAATTTAAACATTGTATCTTGAAAACAATTGTTAAAAATTGTATTTTAATCGCCGCACATTTATATTTCACGTTATTGGAATTTTTTAAATTCATCATTCTCAAAAATAGAATTCAATCAATTTGTATGCATTAAATGTAGTTTTTGTAATTATCTCGGAATACGTATAAATATGTATTTACTACTATTAGAAAATCAAAACTTATTTTTTAAATAAATTTCATCAACTTGTTTTTCAATAACATATCCAGATAATTGGCATTCAAAACAAAAAGTATGACATAATTATATCGGCAATAAATAATTGAAAAATTAAAAGAAAAACTGAAATTTGTTGGAAAATCGATTCGTCTGTTTTTATTCTTTAAAATTTGGTGGGAAACAGTCTAACATATTATGCACGTATATTTAATTATTGAATTCTGTTTCTTAAAATAATACATAAAGAATTGTAGAGTTGTTGCAGTTGTTATACAACAGTTCCCCATTGGTTACAAAAAAAAAGAAATAAATTAATAAAATCATCCTTATATCCCTTTAACTCACGAAAAGATTATTTTAAGGATGGAAAAAATATTTTCATCGATGAATTCCTATATTCAGTGAATTGAAACGCATGGACATCGGTGTGGCCCTGACCAGGTAACTTTTTTTTTATCTTGACGACATAAAGGCTATTTAAAATATAGTATAGCCTTCTCAGAGCCATACCGATGCCGTACGTTACACCTTGCGTCACATCGTGCGTATTTTTACCAAATGAATTTCTCTTAGGTTAATCAAATCATGTTATTCAGCTACATAAGAAAAAATGTTCATATACTCTTAACTTAAAACCGAATATTTAAAAATTAAAATTAAATTTTTTTTATAATTATTTTACAAACATCAACGTTTTATTTTGATGTATAATTTTTTGTAGACTTAAAATATGGCTTAAAACAAAGTTACATATCATACATGACAAAACCATTTTGTATTTCAAAATTAAAAACTTTTTTTTAATCAGTCGACTTATTAATTTAAGCCTCAAAGTAATTTGTCGTCATTAAACGTAAGATTAATATTAAGGGACACGAATAATACTTAGCTAATTCGCACAACATAAAGCCTATATATAACATCTGTTTATTACCATCGCATCAGAATCGGTCTTATCGGATTCCAAATCTCTTTTCTCACCAGAAACGAATATCATTATGTCCAACACAAACTTGTACCGCTGTCTTGGGACGAAAATTCAGTTATTTATTTCCAGTTATCGAGACAAATGAAATAATTTGTAATTAACTATCAAACCATTAATTAATCCAAAGCTGCCGACGTCGGTTTTATCGTTGTGCGACAAATACAACAGGTATTCATCAATGAAAGATTGATCTATGGTAATAACTTCATTCACAATCATTTCATTCACGACATTACGCGCTTAAAATTCAGTTCTCACAATTCACTTCCGTATAATAAATTCTAACAAGCGTATTAAAAAAAAGAAAAAAAAATATGAAATTGACCATCGATGCTTTTTTATACGCACATGCATAAACGCTATGATTTAAATTTTCGTGAATTCTCGTGGGATTCGTGTTTTTGTCTTTAACTTATATGTTATGCGAATTTCAAATGAAGACCGGTAAAAACAAACATGAAAAAAGTAGACGCAAACCTTTGTTAATATTACCGCGATTAGATCTCGACACAACGTTATACGGTATAAATAGTAAAGCTGAAAATCCAGGCTAAGTTAGGATTACAACTTTATTAGAGTTCTCGTAATGTCTTCATTAAGACCTTGACAAGCAGTTAAATAAGATGTCTGGCTAAGCTACCAAGTTATCGACTTTGTAATATGTTAATGTTCTTATTAATGTTGCTACTTTAATGATTGTTCGTGCATTTACTAATGTCTGAATTATTATTGAATTATAATTGCATAATATAATTTCTTATTAAGTAATTTAACGTAAAGTATAAGTTCTAAAAATAAATATCACGTTTTTTCAAATGGTAACTTTAAACTCAATAATTTTATTTAATAATTTTTATTTTTAAATGTGATTTTTTAATCTATCTGTTCAGATTTTTGGAACTAAAAACGAAAGTAATATAACTTTATACTTTGACAGAATTTTCATTGACTTTTATATCAACGAATAGTACGTGCGCTTTCGAAAACGTTGGAGGAAAGCAACAAAATACCGTGTCAAGTGTACTTCGTCTCTACTTTCAATCAATGTGGAATACCACAAGTGCACGTAGAATTTGAATCGGCAACACGAAAAGTCGGCATAAATCAAACTCAGTAGAAATATTTTTAAAGTCGATGTCGAAACATTAATTTTGAAACGTGGAAGTGAATAATAAGAATCTCAAACGAAACTGAATTTTTTAAATTTAATACATTAACAAATCTATAGTACATTATTAATACAATCATTTATACAGTAATACTGATTTCAAACAAAAATCAAATTTCGTATTTTTCAAGGGCAGTTTTATTGTTGGCTAACACTTTATGTCGCGGCACATTGAATTAAATGGACTTAACTTTTTCCCTTTGAGCGTAACCTTCGATAATTGGAGCACGTTGCTCTTGTAAGAAATGGCATTACAATCACCTGCTATTTCGGTAACAAAAAGTTACATTGCTCAACATTTCGTAAGAGTAGTTTGAATTTACCGCTACTTTAACAAGTAAACTGTACCTTCATGTTTATCAAGAATCGCTTCTACTTAGTGGCATTTTACTTGATCCAACTGGAATTACGTTTAACACCATGTAAAACTATGCAGGCATGAAAAAAATTTAATTTGTATGTTCTAAGAACGAATAATTTCCACGATTAATGTCAATCGAAAAATAACCACAAAAGGTTGTCTGTTTTTAAATCTATTCATGAATTTCAAATTTTCTGCTTTTAAATAAAATAAATAAGTACCATGCCATTTTTTTCACTCGTATTTTTCACCAAGTAACAATATTGTTTTTAACTGAAGAACTTTGTAAAAAATCTTTCGGTTTAATTTTATTTCTTTTATCATAAAATATTTTCTATTTCTCCTTTGATCTAATGTGATTTATTACTGGGTGTTAAAAAAACATTTCCAGGTTCTGCTTGTATATTATATACATGCAGAACATTTTGCGCATTTTTTTCTTGCGGCACCTAGATCGATGAGTAAGTAGCTCCGAAAGAGTTACGACACCTTAGAGCAGAAAAGTCGAAAAGACGAGAGGCCGATGAAATAAGTGTTGACGGCTCCCCGGGTCGCTCGGCCGCAACGTCAGCGATCCTGTGATCGCGTATCGAGTTTATTGTCTTGGCGTGACGTACTCATCTGCGGCGCTCCCGTGCCCCGCGCCCTTCGACAACCTACGTCCCACGTTAACCTAGACCATCCTACACCACCGAACCATCACCATTGCCATTATCCATTTCGAGTGACAGAGCTCCCCGGGGACCGGCGTGCCCTCGTGTCCCGTATTCTCTTTGCCTTTTCGATGACCGCAACATTTTTCAAGACAAACAATTTCCTTCCTCAAGATTAAACAACTGTTTGCGAATGCCCATCCTGAAGCGTCATCGAGTTATCAATTGATGTCCGATTTTTATTTTATAAAAAATATTTTTAACACTCTTTTAAGAAGTGAATTTTCAAGGCGTTGAATTGAAAAGATAATATTTTAATAAACATTGTTTTTATAATCTTGTTAAGTTGAACAAGTAATTTTGTGGTTGAATGTATAGTTTCAATAGTAATTTTATTTATTTTTGGTAAAAATTTAGGTATTCAGGGAGCCCAACGAAAATATTTATTGTTACTGTAAAAAATCGAGTAATTTATTGATTACAAATAACTGTATTCGATTAGAATTTTTTCTGATAAACTGGACGTTTGAAAAGAATTATTTATAAATATAAAAAAAATTAATTTCTTTTGTTATTAGGTATAATTTTTAAATATTATTACTTTCAAGTACCTCTAAATCATAATCTCAAACACATTTCCTAACTATTTATACTCCTTACTAATCACTCAGCTGCACTCTTTTTTTACAGTTCATAACTCAATCAGTAAAACAAAAAACCATCAATATCATCGGCTCTAAAACACCATTAAATTCAACACCGACAAAAAAAGAAGTAAAAAAAAAAAAAAACAAATGAATGAACCGAACGAAAGCGCATCGTTTTCCCCGAACGTTCTACCATAAAATGAATCTCCCGACGACGTTTCGATCTAACAACTACTTATCTCGAAAAGTCATCTCCATTGACAAAACCGGCAGCGCGAGCCGGCGACTGGTCTTTTTCATAAGCAAAGCGTCGGAATCACTTTGGCCCGAATCGAAAGGCGAAAGAGAATCGGGAATGGAGTTATCACAGCGTAAAGCGGCACAATGGCAGATCAGTGACCGTCGCAGACACTCGGCGACGTGGCAAAGAGGAGGCCAAGAGAAGGAAAGGGGCTCGATTGACGAAGGAGAAAGAAGACGCGTTACGACCTCACGTTCCCGGAAGTCGGAACGCGAGAATGTCCGGATACGAGTCATCGGACTCGGACGTGACGCCCCCCCCCTTCCTCCCTCCGATTCCCAGGCCGTTTGGCGGCGCTCGCGCCTCGTCCGGTCGGCCGGCCAACCTTCGTCCCGAGGAAGACGTTCGCCAAAAGTTCTCAGGCTCGGAGCACATCGGGAAGCTCATCACGTAGCCCCGGCCGAGTCCGCCCTTATCTACGCGTCATCTTCCTCTTTTCCCTTTGCATCCGCGCTTCCTCCTTTCTTTCATCAACTTTCAACTCCTCTTGCTTCCTTCGCTTGCTTTGCTTCCCCTGCCTCTTCCCTTCTGCACGCTGTGATTTACATCGCTGTGCACCATGTCCCGCGTTATTGCACTTTTCATAATATCTTGAGATGACCCGACAAAAGTAAATCGTCGAATCGGAGAGTACTGAAACCGCATTGTTTGAAACCTTGATTGATTTAAGAGTTGGTGGGGATTTAATTTTATATAATTATAAAATTTAGGAATTGGTTATGGAAAATGGATTTTTAATGTCTGGTAAGATGGTTCACTTAAGATAAAGCTGCGAATATTCATTTGATTTTATTTAGTAGACAAAGTAGACGAAATACATCTCGCGAAATATAAGAAGAATGTTCCTTTTAATCATATATATTTTAACGCCGTGACTCGAGATAAATATATCACCTTAACTTAAAGCGACTAATCTTCTTGCTTGTAGGAAACCACTTTTGACCGAAGGCCGAAGTTCATCTTCTTATACGTGTTTTTGGTTGACCCACGAAACTCAATGGATTGTCAGTAGCGACTTCTCACTTCTAATCTTATTCGCGATTAAGCATTCAACTCGGCTACTTTTTTCCTGTCTTTTTTTTCTTCGTCTCTTTTTGGAAATCAGTGTTATTGCGCAACGGTGACTGCTCGTGGTGCCTTTGGTTTAAAGGAATTATGGAACGGAAGATGGTCATGAAAACGTGGCTGGATTGTTAGTTTTTACTATTTATCTGATGAATAATATTATTTCAGGAGTACATGTAAATTTGAAACAAGATAAAAAGGAAACGAAACTGTAAACGAGGTGATAGTATGATTTAAGAAAGGAACATTTGATATATGATAGGAATACAAATGTTCATGAATGTTCTCAAATACAAAAGCAAATGTTCGTCATTTATTCAACATTTTAATTCGACATGAACATACAAATCCAAATTGCATTTAAAACTGCAAATGAAATATAACAATTACTGTTGCAATGTTTTCAAGGCAAGTAGTTTAAACTTGAAGTAATGTCGAATTTCAGAACTTTAATTTCAGGTCAGTCTAGAAAATAAAATCATCAAAGTTAATTAAAAACAAAGAATCATCTTATTTAATCAGCAGTTTCCCTTAATGTAGTAAAAACTAGTTGTTGCTGCAGTCCATTTTTCAGCACGATCAGTACAAAACATGTCATTAGTTGAACTGTTTCAACACGCTGCACCCTCACCGTCCCTCTTCCACAGCTCCCGAAGCCCGATGAAATTTCATTGGCGAAAATTATAATGCGCACCGCGACTGCGGCTTCGTCTGCTAATTCAATTAAACGATTCATTCGGCAGCTCGGGGCAGTACCTGGGGGCACTTTTCGCAGACGCACACGTACTCGCGGCGGAGTTCTCGCAAGATAAAAGTATACGTTAAAGAAAGATCGGACCGAGCTCTCTCCCTTAACTCCCGCGGGAGCCATAGCCCGGCGTTACAATACAAAGCTCCTAATGTTACGGCTCCGGTTTCGACGTAATTCCCTTCGCCTCGGACGCATGACCATAATCGACGGCCGAAAATCGAAAGCACAAAGGCCCGGGTCCGAACGTTTCCGACGCGATAACGCGCGATCGTCGTACGTCGTGCGATTGTTTATTCATTTCGAATGAAATTCAAATCGCCCGCGAGCATCGATGCGTCATCTCCCGGCACGACCGGTTCGGGTCCTATGAAGAATGCGCTACGTGCTTCGCGCACTAACAGCGAAACGAGACCATAAGACAGTTTTATCTCTCGAATTTGTACGACGGTTATGAGCCGGCAACTTTGACCACTCTTGCGTTTACAAATTGGACATTTTGTTCGACCTTGCTTGCATGAGACCTCGTACCTGAATCGGGTTGATTTAGCAACGATCAGAAGCTGGAGCGGTTTGTACGAGACTGTTAAATTTAAAAATTCGCAGTAATTAAGTTATTAATTATTTCTTGTGTTACTAAATCTTTAAATAACTGAAAGTATAATTATTCAGGGTGGTTACTTAGACCTGGAAAATCGAGATAGACGTATACAGTTTGTATAAATGCATCTCCTTTTTCCAGGTCTAAGTAACAACCCTGTTATTACTACCCTGTTATTACCCAAAAGAAGTGCCACGATCGTATAAAAAGTTGAAAAATGATTTAAGGAAAGTATACTTCCTTTAATCTAACAATTATCCATTAGAGATCATTTAGATCCATTTAATTGAGTTAAATTAACTGTTGATTTTAGCATGGCAAAAAATGCCAAAACTATCTACAAAAATAGAATAGAAAAAAATACTTATCCATTTATCTTATTATTTTTCCATCCGATTTAATAAATACCAAGCTACATCTGATTCAAACCGGGCTCCACCAAGTGTCGGATTAAATATTCCAGATCCTTCCTCGAGTATATAGTAAGTCCGCGGTACTTATTCCAACTAAATTCGCTTTAGAATGCTAAAAAAAAAGAGTTAGTACGACAATTAAACGCGCCGTTTGCTCGGAAAGGGTTAAAAACAAGATGGCTTTTTATTGGAGTCTCATCGTGCTTAATGGCTGTAAAATAACAGCGCTTTTCCCGCAACGAAGAGCGGCCCTTTCTTCGCGTGCTCCGGCTAACGACAAGCACCCATTAGGACCTTCTTCCGAGAAAGGACGTCGTAAAGCGCACGAAAGGGTGGCGCCAGGAGCGAGCGACTTAGTCGGACCTAAGTGGAAGTCCAAGTTTGATACAGCGGATGAGCTTTCTGAAACTTCAACTCCGTTGAATAAGTCCATCGCGACAGCAACGTTCGCTCCCCGAGGGACAATGACAGCTACTTTCCCTTCGGCCGGCCCAAAATCACCTCGGGGAGTCGCTCGCAAAAAGTCAAATGGTCAGAGTGGCTTTATTTAAATTGGAAAACATCTTGACGATGAACCACAACCGGAATATTAATCGCAATCTTATTTGCTTGTCGCGAACAAAGCGTGAGGAATTTACGGCCGATTAGGACAATTTTATTTGCGTTGCGAGTCACAAATGTTAGCGGTGAAGGAAAGGGCGTGAAATTGTTCGCGAATGGGAATATTTTGGAGATTATAAATTAATGGTGAATTGGCGCAATAAGAAAAATATTTCAAGTTTGTTCACGTTTCGCAAATGAAAATTTTAAACGACAAATATATTCGGAAGCAGAATTTAAGTTTTAAGGTAAATGGAAAGTTAATGATGGGAATAATCCTGAGCAATTTTATATTGGGTCTTTGAAATCTTTGAAGAATTTTATAAGGTAAAATCAAGGAATTTCCTCAAAAAACTATAAACTACAATTCTAAAACAGAAGGTAATTTTATAAAACTTGCAAATAGAAACTTAGATAAACTCTGAAGAAGTAGAAGCGATACGACTCATGTAAAATACTTAAAGATCCTTTGTAGGTAAGAATGCGTTCATAAAATTTCATCGCACTTATTACGCCAAAATAACCCCTAAAAATAACTAGTCCGCATTATCGAATTTGACATTTCGCCTTACTTTAAGGTCTTTGAAATCGTTCCTCTAAACTGAATTAGCTCTTCGAATCGGCTATAAAATTTTTACTTCAATCGCCCTTATTAACCCAATAATCTACAATTTATCAGATCATTGTTAATTTTGTAACTAGACCGTATTAAGCAAATAAAAATAGTATTATAACTAAAAATGCTTCTCATGGCCGGCAACTAAACCACCCTTTTACACTCTTATTCCAATGAAATCTTGTTCCGTTTTATCATTGCGGCAAACTCGTCAACGTGAAATCTCGCTTTTTTCCTTTTCTTCACTTTATTGCCAGTCAACCATAAGAAAAGAATGACGAATAGCTTTTGTCCGATTCAGCAGAATCGCAAGTGTGTACAAACAGACGAGCTTTCGCAGGTCCCCGATTGAAATGCCCCCCGAGGGTTTCGATTCGCTCGAGGGTCACTAATGCGAATCTCTGAAAATCGTTTGGGCTAGGTAGATATTACAAATCTTGCGAGGAGGGAATGAGACCGGCAGTAAAGTAGTCGTTAATTTCCTCCCGGAGGGGTTAGAATGAATTACGAAGCAGGTGTGTGAAGAAACTGCGCAAACGCAAGTTCGCCGCACTAACAAAAAAGTGTTGAAGGTCGCCCCAACATGGTTAAACCTGGCCAGAAACAAAAAAAAATCTGATCAAATGTTTTCGTACGAATTTTGTAAGTTGAATTGAAATTTCGCAGGGTTGCCACGTGGCATTCCAATACACAGCGAGAACCAGACAGTAAAAAGTACTACTTAAATCTTAAAATGCAATATTTAAATGGTAAAACTAGTGAAGATTTACCGTTTAAGTAGAAATTTGCAGAAATAGTAAAAGTTACTATTAGTAAGAAAGAGTTGCAATATTTAGTTTAGTAAGAAAAAAGGCCATAATTTTCAGCTTCAAGAACACGCGTGGATACACTTGCTGTAATTTCAATTAAACTCAATAACAAGTGTAATAATTATTATTTTAATATTATAACTTACACTTCGTCCTCTTTTCCATACATAACATACGTCTACGTAAATTGTTTGGTATCTTAAAAAAAGGAGCTTCACCGGATAGTCGACGTGCAAATGCAGAAAATAAATTCAGTCAGAGTAAGGCGCGACTGGGTTCAAAAGAACGAAACGTCCGATGCCTTCTGGATCAAGCGTTCGGCGATTAAATTTGTGTCACGCTCTTGTTGCTGATTTCGCGAAAGATAAAAAGAAAATACGTACGAGACCAGGAGGGTGGGCGTACAAGTGTGTTGGCCGTTGCTTCTCTCTGCGTTGGGCTTGCGTTTCCCCCAGGGGCCGGGCAGAATGAATTCATAGGTGGTTAGACGAGTGCGAGTGCTCGGACCCTGGCCTCTTGCGTTGCTGCAGACGCGTGAAAATAAAATTAAGCCGAACTTTCGGTCAAATTGGTTGAAATTGGGCGCCGGCGTTGGGCACAAGGGCTTCGAAACTCGATCGTCCCTGGGGAATCGGCGAGGAGGAAAACGCGCCTAGGTGTTGGAAGAAGTCGGCACTCGAAGACGAAGACCGTGAGCTCCGGGCACGGTCTCCGTTGCGCGGGATGTCTTCCTCTCTTGTCGACTACCGGGCATCAATAATTCAAGAACCAAGTATGACGAGGTTACGTTTGACTCGCGCCTCACACATTACGCTACACTCGAGACGTGCGTCTGGTCACGCTTAATTGTCGCTCGTTTTTGCCACGAAAGAAAGATCCGGTGGGTGGAACCTGATGGATAATTAAATTTGGCTTCGAGTAAAAATAGATGGTTAAGAAAAGAAGAAGAAGACGTGGTTGGCAAGAGGCTACACATTTTGGTGAATATGCATAATGTTTTTCTGCGTGTGGTTAAATGTAAGAACAGTTGAGTCACGTTGCTATGATCATTGAAAGAATCGATAGATTATTGAATTGGATTTCTTTATATTGATCAAATAACCCTAGCGAAATTTAAAAAAGATAATTAATTTGATGTCGAATCTCATGACATCATTTAATATCTACGAAATCGATATTAATCCATCATTGAATTGCCCTATTGATTCAATATTGAACAAATATCAGCATTAATTCAAAATGAACATTCAATGTAGATGTCACCGACATCAAATTACAAATGAAATATTACTTCTCTATCGATATTAAATCTTCACAAAATGATTCAATTCCGTTCCCGTGAACCACAATGGTAACGTCTTTAAATTTCTTTGACGCCATAGTAATGTTTCGCAGCGTCTCAAAACAATATCGTATAAGGGAAATTGCTTCCTCCCCCAAAAAGTTAATATCCAGAAAGGCGAACGAGTGTCGGGAGCGACGCGCAGCGAGGCTGACGCGCCCGGAAGGAGCGCGGCTCGATTAGCGCAAGGCCATCGACCGGGACGGGTGGGAAGTTTTGACCGATGCGGGTAAACCGCGCTTATTGGTCAACGATCGAAGGTAAAACCGGAAACGCAAGTGGCGCTGACTGCCCACAGAGGCGTGGCTCTGTCACGGCGTTCTATATCGGACGCGTTTGCCGGCTTCCCCGTAAATGTTGGCTTACCAACGCTTGAATAATGTATGCTGTTTAGCTCGCTACCGTGTGCGCCGAAATTGACGTCGTTGTATTATTCGCGAAATTATAGCGCCCCTCGCATACACGCCCGTGTTTCGTCAATGATTGTCAATCTACGTTTCTTCATCCAACCGAATCCAGTCGACGTCAATTCACGTAATTTTCAATAAATCGGAAATAACAAAAATTGAAACACGAAGATATTAAAACTTTACCTCTGTTTCGAGAATTTGTATTTAGCAGATACTGTTTAGAAAAATTTTCTCTAATTATTATATATGTTAGAAGGTAATAATTTTCACTCCGTTTGTGATGTTAATTAATCGCAAGATCTTTCGGTTAATAATTTTTTGCGAAAATTATTTAATTGTCATCGGTATAATAAACAGGTGGCAAATTTATTATATTAGTATTTTAAGAATTTTAAACGTGCATGGTAAAAATAAAGTTTTTTAATGGCCTCTTTTTGTTTCTTATAGTATTCTCGAGTTGCGGAAAGAAAAGAGCCGAGACGCGGCAAGATCGCGGCGTGGGAAAGAAAACTACGAATTTTACGAGCTGGCCAAAATGCTGCCTCTGCCGGCGGCCATAACCTCGCAGTTGGACAAAGCTTCCATCATAAGACTCACTATCTCTTACCTGAAACTACAAGACTTCTCCAGCCACGGAGATCCCCCGTGGAATCGCGATGGACCGCCGCCAAATAAAACTGTCAAAGGTGAGCAATACGCTTGTTTCGAAACTTTTTTCTTTTCTTTTTTATCATGTAAAGTGAAAATCAAAACGACAGCGAAGAACAGGTTAGTTAAATTAAAATTCGATTTATTCATTTGAATAACATTAAATAGAAGTTTGTATATAAATTGACGTCATATTACGAAACCTTATGAACTTTTCAACATTTATTATTAACGAAAAAAAAAAATGTAAATTGAAAAACATATATTGTTATCATATAAAGGAAATTATTATTTACTGATTAATATTTGCAAACTTATTCTAGCAAAAGCAACTGACCAATAATATCGTTCTTCAAATTTGTATAGATTTTATATTCGTTTATAAATGATGTTTGAAATCTTTGGACACATAGTTGAATAATGTAGCAATTAAATTTGAAATTAATTACAGACTTCCATGTCTGTAGGCCAAAATAAAATAGAATTCAATTTCACCACAGTTTTTAAGATGAAACAGAAAAAGCGTTAGAGCGTCGCGATTGATTAATTGACATGTGGTAGATCTAAAATTCCTTTCGCTCGTCTGTGTAATCTCGCATTATCCAATTTGTAGTTTTGTCATTTCACGTTACTTCCAACACGAAGGTCTGTAACGAAATTACACGGGAACGGGAAAATGGCGAGGGCCTATTACAGATATAGCGAACAAGAGAATTTCTTTGATTGACCCTTATGCGTCAATCGAAACTTGCAACTCAGGCATGTCCGTGAAATGATATTGAGTTATCTTTCCATGAATTGCAGCCGGTTCCTGACGCCACGTACGATTCTTGCTTGACTCAAACTCTGAGCTCTTATCAGTGATTAAGACACTCTGTAGTTTATCGCGAAAAAAAAAAAGAAAGGAAGAAAAGGTGAAAGCAGAAAACAAATAACATTAGGGTTTTTACTGCGAAAAAAGTAGTTTTAACTTTTGTTTTGAAAATTACATCAACTTTTTAAAAATTATAAATAAAAAATGAGAAAGTAAAAATTGAATTATGATGTAATAACTTCAATTCAAGTTACAGCACAAGTTTTAAAAAAATTAAGTACTATTTTTATTTTTAATCTCAAACTGTAAAAACTAGTGTTTCATTTCATTTTTGTGCTCACGTTGAAAATGTTTAGAAGTATTTCAAATTTTAAACTATCTTTTAAAGATGGGAAACAATATTTTATGTTTTAAAAGTGGGTACAAATAAAACGACATTTTTTGTTGTGCAGTTACTCTCAACATATTGTAATACAGTATCATGAAATATTTATAACGATATAAGGTCGTTAACAAGTGATACAATGTTACCGAATTTTGCAGTCATCTTGAATAGTGTGCCTTGTATTTTTTTATGCCACGTTGAGTATAAGCACATCATATTTGGCAACAGATATCGGACTGACTTAAATTGGCTGCGTAGTTTATTTATCGTCGACACATTCATTCATAATGAATTAAAATTCAATTTATACTGAGAACAAAATACATTGTTATCATAAATAGTAATCGTATAGAGTTAGCGTCAGAAATATTGCTCAAACAAATTCACTATGATGTAGTATACTTTTATTTATTATATTAATAATAGTTTTTACAATATAATTCCCATTTTTGCAAACTCGATTCTTTCAAGTATTTTTCTTTAATGCAATTTTATTTTGATTGTATCAAAGTTATGTCCTAAAAGTGTTACGTTCCGATGAACGTGAACACGTTTAACCGTCCGAGCATTTGCGCAATAAGTGCGAAATATGTACACCACGTATCAAGCATTAAAAAACGAAGAAGAAAATAAAAAAACTGCGACGTAACAGAAGTGACGCCTTTTATCGGGAAGTTATATAAACGGCGCATGACACTTTCCCAATCGCGATTTAGACATTTTCATTGAGTTAAGCTACGTGTCACAATGGAATCTTGGATCAAGAGCGCCGTTAACCTCGGGCGCCGTTTCAGCGATAGCGTTATTCCTCCTAACTCGATGAACCAATGCTAATTCGAATTCCGCCTTTGCAATTCGATTGGCGCTTGCCATGTAAGTCGCGAACGCGCATTTCGGTCGCCATTTTTACACCGCACTCTCGACGGTGCATTAAAATGGAAACGGTCGGTTTGTAAAGCGAACTGCTCGGGCACGAAACAATGTCGCTGCGAATCGTAAAAACACTATCGCACGCTCGACTCGAAAAAGAAAACGGCGCGAGGGGTGGGGAGAGTGTGGAAAAAATACAGGAGCGCGCGCATCGACTCATCAGTGATTTTGACGTGTTCACTGCGCGCTTGATTACGCTTTCGTTATTGTGCCATGGACACAGGTCCTAACCCACCCCTGCTTCTGATGCCTTTTGATGGATCAGCATTCTTTTCCTTTATTTAGTTATACCTCGGTGAAATTCATATTTCGAATTAAGCCGACGACATTTGAATGGAGGAAAGAAAAATCGATCATTGAGAAAAATTCCTATCTTATAATTGGCAGAATTTATTTCGCTTATTTCGACAATTCGAGCTAGGGTTGTACCAACATGGTTGACTGTCAGAAGTAATATGTGCTTGCAGTTTCTAACATTAATTACTGAACGAAAATATATTCAATACAATTCAATTCAAAAATCAAGATTAAATACAAATTCAAAATTAAATACAATACAATTTAAAGATCAACATTTTTTATTGGTTTTTCCAAGATATCATTTTAAACATTTAAAAATTTAAAAATAAAACATTCAAAAATACACTTTTCCTTTTATGATAGTGATGTTTTTAGTTTAATAAAGATATTCTATTATTTCTTTCTTTTACTAATGAAGGTTGAAAACTTTATATACATAAAAAAGTATATTTCATGTTAACCAGAATATGTCTAACATGTATTAGTTCTTGTAAAGGAACTTTGAATTTCATTATAGGTTTAAGTAAAATTCTCACATAAGCTTGCGGAATGCAATAGAAAATATAAAAGTCAACCATCTAAAATTGCCTTAATTTAATTTCAAGTCAAAAATATCTTGTCCATCTTTGATTTTTCTTCCAAATGTTAATTGAAATTCTTAATTGAAACAAGATAAGCTCCGATTGTAATTTAAACTCGGAAACTGGATTAATCTATTTTCGCGAGGAAGGAATAGCGAATCGAGTTGCTCGGGAACAAAAGTTGCGAGATTTTTCCGAGAGAGGCGCAAACGTTTTGGCGATAGATGCCACCTAAAGATAGTCACGTAAGTCGAGTGACCACGCAAGCGGCGAAAGATTTTTGACCGATACATAGTAATAGAGAATTGCCGTCAATAATCGAGCGATAAGATCGGCGATGCCGTCTCATTCATTTTCGGAACTCGTTCCACGACAAAAGAGGGGAGTCACCGAGTCGCGAGACCCCGTCTGATTATACAGTTATCGTTACTACTTGCCAAGCTCATGGTAAGATGTTTTAAAAGAAATGCCATATTGGAGGGTGTAAATATAACTGAGGATTTATTCAACTGTTCAAAAGTTATTCACGATTTAATATACCAATTCGACAAAGGTGGGATACCAATGTTTGGGGGGATACCCTGTTTACCAATTTTTGCTAAACAGTTCAAGAAAAATGTTTGGAGTAATAAGATAACCTTTTTTATATAAAGTTTGTTGAATTTGAATTATCATTTTATTTCCTAACGGAAAATTTGCCGTTATTTTCATGGTTTGTGAACGCATTTCTCTGTCAGATATTCAAATTTGTTACCACAGTGCTACTATGACCATTTGCAAAAACCTTCCGTTGACCATAAAGTATCATTTTTATTTTCAGATATCATTTTTAATTTTTCTTAACTACACTGTCACTGTCTAGCAATACTTGAAACATTACAATGTATCAAATACAGAAAAAGTATCCATTTTTAAATTTTTTCTTTTACTTGACAAATTTTCTCGTAATTTAGAAATGACTTCGGATATTTCGTACCGAGAACTTTAGTTCCGCATAAAAAGCAGTGGTTTTGAAATACTTTTGAAGAAATCGGTCGGGATTTTAGCACGGAAAATAAGTCGAGGCGCGAGGGAGGATTAACATTTGTTTTAGGCGGTGAAATCTGGAATAAAGGCTTAAGGGTCGGGACGTGTGTCTGGTGGCGCAGCCACATACATGCATGTAAATCTAATCATGACACCCTAGCATCTACTCGGAGCGTTAGCAGCCACCGATGTAACTAAACTAAGCTAACGAAATCGAGTTAGGCGCCGCTGCCAGGACTCGTCAAAGCTGCGTGCGACCCTTCACAATCCCGAAACAACGCTTATCTTGCCGCTCGACTAACGAACGAGAATCGAGAAACGAAATTTCAGCCCTCACGCTCGTGAGCTTGTCTCTGTACTTTTGCGAAGCTTTTTCAATTTTCAAAACATGTTCTCACACATTTTTTCAGTGTCAGGATTATATGCAAGTTTGGTGCGGGACAGTATATAACATTTTATTTTCGTTGTGTTTAAATTGACCCTATTTTGTGTGGTATTCAATCATGCCACACAAACACATTGATGAGGAGTTGTAAAATTGACACAATAAACAGTAACTAAAACAGGAAGAAATATTGTTTAATTACGGAGTCCAAGCATTGTTATTCTATTTAATTCGCTTAAACATATTTAGTTATAGTTTGCTATAACCAGTGCTCTTGTTTTTACTTACTTTTAAAATGAAATCATTCAATGATTCGTACTTACTTTTGAAAGAAAGTTTTAATTAATTTTTAATTGATGTCAGTTTTCACGTATAATAATAAGTATTACACGGAAAAAATTATTTGTAAAATTCTGCTTTGCGGTTTGGATAAGAGTTTCAATGTAGATATTAATTTAATGAAATCGTTCAGAGTATCTTAGGTTCAATGATTTGTCGTCAGAGTTGGATGAGTCGAAAACTTTTTCCCTTGTGACGAGCAACTAAAGAGTAGACGGCTTTACAAGAGGGAATGTAAACCGGTGTTTAACATAGTTAGCGGCTGGTTAACAGCGAGGGAATTTCAAGTCAGGGTTGTAAGGCAGTGGTTATCACTTCTAAATTTTCATCGAACTGTTTTGTATTTTGTTATTTCTTATCAGATCAAATTTTTCTAGATGTTTTAAGCATTTATAATCATTTACAAATTACATTAAATAATTGTATATACATACTGGACGATTATAAAAAAATACGATTACTGAAAAAAAAGACCGATTATTTAAAAATTTTAAAAACCAAACAAAAGTGTACTCAAATGTAGCTTATAAAATAATCTTTTATTAAAAATGTTTAAATAAAGTGGAAGTTTTTTTACTGTTTCAAATAAGATTCATTTTAAAAAATTATTTGCAGTATAAAATAATCTTCCTTTTCTTAGGGTTTCGATAAGATGAGAATTTGATAAATTCGGAATAAATTTGAAAAATTTGGAATAAAAGTATATCTTATTTTATTATATGAGTATATATAATTTCATATAAAAATTATTTCTGCTATAGAATAATCAATTCATTACATAAGAATCTACAAAATGATAAACTGTTTTATTCTTTTTGTGAAAACTTTAACTGCGGGATGATTATAAAATCTTTGTTTCCGCCAACGTAAAAGTTGAGAGCCCCTGACACCCTTCGCACTGCACTACACTCTAATGGAATATAAGGATTAATAGAATACACCTGGCTAATTAAGCGATGCTTAACTAGATCATCGTCACCAATACCCTAATCAACTCTTCATTAGCATCATCCTATTTACATGCACAAATAATACGGCAACCCGAATTTTCGACTGCTTTTCGTGGCCGCTCGATAGAATTCATATAAACAGGATTAGTTTTAAAGCAATCAGTATTCCTGTCTAATTGAATCGTGTTTCGCATTATTATTGAATAACTTCATCCATCTGCTTCAAGAGCTCGTGAATAATTTGTTTGATCAAATGCGATATATTCAAAATTAGATGGCATTGAAGGCTATTGAATCAAAAATATTTTTTACGTTATTGGTTGATATACAATTTTTCTGAAAATAGTTAATTACTTTGTCAATCACTTGAATATTTATTTAAATGATATTTAACGTTACCTGCACATTAATTAATGCATCAATTGTTTGTAAATTTGGTAGATTAGTAGAAAAATTAGCATACGATCTTATAATCTCACACCAACGTCGCCTTACGCTTATTTGTTTATGTTAAATAAATTTAATCAACAATTCAACTATTCAAAATGAAACTCAAAAGTAAAATTGGTTTCAATGTAATAATAAACAACCAAATTAACAGTTTAAAAATTATTTCAATTTCATCTCAGAAACGCCAAAAAAAATTGTTCGTCCACCTGATTCTAAACGTAAATGAAAAAGTACTAAAACTAAAATGTGACGAAAGCGAAACGATCGGGGTGAACGTTTATAAGGGAAAATAATAAATACGAAATTTACGCGTAAAGTTATGAAGCGCGTCACGTTTGCCGCAAGCTATTCCGACAAAACTCATGTTAAAATTGCAGCCTCTTTCTTTTCTTATAACGTATCACGACAGCAAAACAAATCCGCTGAGGCTTCCAGTTATTATTGCACGCGTGGAACCAATTTCCAGCGTGTCGTGCATAAATAAATTTGGCTTCGCGAGATCTAGTAAATCGCGTCCGGAACATATGTCGCGCGTCGCAGTGCGAGCTGCGAAATGGCATCTATGGCGAGACTCGACGAGCGGGATCGGGCGGGAGTAGAAAGGGGCTCTTTCCAAGTCGGCAGAAATGGGCTTTCGGGGATTGCAAGTGCCCGTTTGATGGGCCATCAATGTAAACCAGTGTAAAGTCGGCCTGCGCCGTCACTCCTAGTCACACGCGCACTTTTCAGCCCTTAATGTTCGCACTTGTGCCGATATTATTGCGGTTCTCATCATATTTGCTCGAAGGCCCATCTTTGCCAACAATGGGCTAATTTATCTTTTGAATTATAAAGGAACGAACCTTCGTTCAAAATCACACTCACTTCGATTCAATGTTGGAGTCGTTTTTCGGGGCTTGATGTAAAAAAAAAAAAAAAAAAAAAAAAAAAAAAAAAAAAAAAAAAAAAAAAAAAAAAAAAAAAAAACTAATAAAAAACATACGACACCGCAAAAATAATACAAACATCACGTTGTTGCGTCAGTAGGGATGAAAATAGTGAAGAACAATACATATAAGTGAGAGTAGTGCAATATACAAGCACGTATCAGTGATTAGATGTCCATCTACCGTGAATGTGCAGAGTG